>NW_019059712.1:1303483-1325258 GCF_000696155.1 Zootermopsis nevadensis | reverse complement strand
TTTCTGTCTTCTGGGTTGTTGCGCTGTGTAGTCTGGTCGATGTTAACCAACGTTTCAGAGGTCATACTGCCTCCGTCATCAGAGTATGAAGGTTTCTGTCTTCTGGGTTGTTGCGCTGTGTAGTCTGGTCGATGTTTACAAACGTTTCAGAGGTCATACTGCCTCCGTCATCAGAGTATGAAGATTTCCGTCTTCTGGGTTGTTGCGCTGTGTAGTCTGGTTGATGTTAACCAACGTTTCAGAGGTCATACTGCCTCCGTCATCAGTTGTTACTTGACATGACTACAGATTTAAATAGGGGGATTCCCGAACAACGCGTGTAGACGATTGTGAAGTCCAAGTGTATGTGTGTGTGTGTGTGGGGGGGGGGTGCGGCTTTTCCGAGCTGTGATGTACGTAACCTTGATGAGACAAACATTTCGCAATTGTGACTTGAATAAAGGATGTATTTATATGCAGCAGCCATTTATGCATAATAGAATGTGACGACATTGCTACGGTTGGTGGCAGATTTATTTTTGACATTGACAATGAACGAGAGTTCAGGTGGAATGTCAGTTGTCGAAGAACAACTTAAAACATAATGCATGCATAAAAGCAGTTTCCTAAATATTTTTGGAGCTCCATAACAACAAATCAACATATTCTTTCCTGGTTCTAGCAGTTAAGAACTAGGGATGTTTATTTTTGCAATTGAGCCTTGGTGTGAAGAATAATTTTTTACATTTCTGTAAGCAATGACTAAGAAGCTTCTCGTATAATCAGACTTCAACGACGAAATCGCTATGGGAGTTATTTATTTATTTAACTGCGCCGTGAATTTCTCAGGCTATATACCGTCTAATAATAGAATAATTAATAAACGATGAATCGGGAAGGATATGGAAGAAGAAATCATGGCTTAATTGAAGTTATTATCCATAAATTTTAATTTCTTTTGGTGCTGATACAAGCCTATGCAGGTTTATTCAGTGTCGGAACGCCACGTTTGGAGTAAGGTAAAATTTCCATGAGCTCTTTTCCTTGGAAATTTAATAAAGAATATGGGAGGAAGAAGAAAATAGTTATCAGTTTTAACGGCCTTGCAACACCGGAAACAATTACCATTACGTACAAACCACATCGAAGCCAGCGTCTATTATGGTTACGCTGATGATTCATGGCTGTGGATTGTTCAGTAACTCAATTCAAGAGGTAAAAACTAAACTAGTTGTAATTGTACAGGTGACTCTCTGTTGGGCTTTCGTTATCAGCGTTTTCGCATATCCGCGGTTTTAGTTCAGTACCACCACCAGGAGTACCAACATCGTATCCGCAGATACGATGGAAGCTGTCGCATTGAGACAACTGAGGATTCTCAGATATAGGCGATCTTGTTGAATGGTAACGAGTTCAAAAGCTATCATTTTCACTTATGACCTTACATTTGCAGTCTTTAGCATAAACGAATAAAGGAAACAATATTGTAAATAACATCTTTCGATAAAATTAATCACTTGCCGAAGACGTGACTCGAATATGCCAATAACAAATTAAGAAAATCGTCGATATTCTTAGTTTTAATGCCAGTGAGAAAATTTTACCGAAAGTCGCTGTTATGTGGTTAATATTTCTGCTTCGTATTTGGTAGTCTGGTCGATGTTTACAAACGTTTCAGAGGTCATACTGCCTCCGTCATCAGGGCGATTCTTTCTAAGTTATCTACGCTATGAAGATTTCTGTCTTCTGGATTGTTGCGCTGTGTAGTCTGATAGATGTTAACCAACGTTTCAGAGGTCATACTGCCTCCGTCATCAGAGTATGAAGGTTTCTGTCTTCTGGGTTGTTGCGCTGTGTAGTCTGGTCGATGTTTACAAACGTTTCAGAGGTCATACTGCCTCCGTCATCAGAGTATGAAGATTTCCGTCTTCTGGGTTGTTGCGCTGTGTAGTCTGGTTGATGTTAACCAACGTTTCAGAGGTCATACTGCCTCCGTCATCAGTTGTTACTTGACATGACTACAGATTTAAATAGGGGGATTCCCGAACAACGCGTGTAGACGATTGTGAAGTCCAAGTGTATGTGTGTGTGTGTGTGGGGGGGGGGTGCGGCTTTTCCGAGCTGTGATGTACGTAACCTTGATGAGACAAACATTTCGCAATTGTGACTTGAATAAAGGATGTATTTATATGCAGCAGCCATTTATGCATAATAGAATGTGACGACATTGCTACGGTTGGTGGCAGATTTATTTTTGACATTGACAATGAACGAGAGTTCAGGTGGAATGTCAGTTGTCGAAGAACAACTTAAAACATAATGCATGCATAAAAGCAGTTTCCTAAATATTTTTGGAGCTCCATAACAACAAATCAACATATTCTTTCCTGGTTCTAGCAGTTAAGAACTAGGGATGTTTATTTTTGCAATTGAGCCTTGGTGTGAAGAATAATTTTTTACATTTCTGTAAGCAATGACTAAGAAGCTTCTCGTATAATCAGACTTCAACGACGAAATCGCTATGGGAGTTATTTATTTATTTAACTGCGCCGTGAATTTCTCAGGCTATATACCGTCTAATAATAGAATAATTAATAAACGATGAATCGGGAAGGATATGGAAGAAGAGATCATGACTCAATTTAAGTAATTATCCATAAATTTTAATTTCTTTTGGTGCTGATACAAGCCTATGCAGGTTTATTCAGTGTCGGAACACCACGTTTGGAGTAAGGTAAAATTTCCATGAGCTCTTTTCCTTGGAAATTTAATAAAGAATATGGGAGGAAGAAGAAAATAGTTATCAGTTTTAACGGCCTTGCAACACCGGAAACAATTACCATTACGTACAAACCACATCGAAGCCAGCGTCTATTATGGTTACGCTGATGATTCATGGCTGTGGATTGTTCAGTAACTCAATTCAAGAGGTAAAAACTAAACTAGTTGTAATTGTACAGGTGACTCTCTGTTGGGCTTTCGTTATCAGCGTTTTCGCATATCCGCGGTTTTAGTTCAGTACCACCACCAGGAGTACCAACATCGTATCCGCAGATACGATGGAAGCTGTCGCATTGAGACAACTGAGGATTCTCAGATATAGGCGATCTTGTTGAATGGTAACGAGTTCAAAAGCTATCATTTTCACTTATGACCTTACATTTGCAGTCTTTAGCATAAACGAATAAAGGAAACAATATTGTAAATAACATCTTTCGATAAAATTAATCACTTGCCGAAGACGTGACTCGAATATGCCAATAACAAATTAAGAAAATCGTCGATATTCTTAGTTTTAATGCCAGTGAGAAAATTTTACCGAAAGTCGATGTTATCTGGTTAACATTTCTGCTTCGTATTTGCTCGTGATATTGAAATAAAACGGCGGATATGCGAAAAAGCAGATAGCAAAAGCGCGTATAACAAGAGTTACCTTGCATATTTTCATAAATAAATATATCAATAATTATCGATGTTCCGATTTTTTAAAAAAAGGATTTTTTTTAACAAATTATGGCTTCCCAGAAAATATTTAACGGATATTCTAGACATGCACTTAGCAAAACTGAAAAGTACACACATTTTTGGTTGAAGTTTATCTAATGTTTCAGCTGGTAAGAACTGAAAATATTGGTTATTACTCTATTGGCGCTAATATACCACAGAGATGTAAATGGAGGTGTTCCATAACTGTGAGCCAACAGTTCTACATTTTTAACACATCGAAACGCGGTACGGCCTCGGACGACTTATACATTGGTATGGCTGATTCCAATCCCCATATAATCATTGGTGTTACCCTTATTTCTATGTGTCTATAATTTCTCCAGCTTGCAGGATTTATGTTCTGTACTACTCGCCGTTTCGATGGCTTCAGAACTCACAATTTTGCTTCGTTGCGACATGGGTCGCCTATATTACATAAAAGCCCGTCAAGGCGCCTTATTTGTGCCAAGGAGAATGTAATTACATTTCTAAATTTAACGGGTACACTATGGTGAGCTCTAAGGTTCTCCGGGCGACGAGTATAAAGATAATTTTCTTCTAGAATATTGCATCGCATCGTCTGGTAGATGTTAATTAAATTATTAGACGAGCTTACTGTCTCCATCATCAGAGCGATGAGTGTGATGGATGTAGTAAGATCATTTGAAACGTCGGAAAACGCCCGTCATGAAATTACGATATTTGGCCATAATACGTTGTATGTCGACAGGAAACCACAAATAAGCTGTAATTACATTATTTAATATTTTGGCGTAATAGATGAATCGAACTCATTTATTCAAATCATGATCTCTGCAGAGGTCATGTTTTTCTGTAACCAGAGACCATGATTCACATCAGGTCAAATGGGGTAAATATTTCGTGGGCGGTAAGTCATACCCCGTGACATAATACGTAAATACGTAGTGTGTGAGAACACAATTTTTCAAGACCAGCTAATAGGGAGCTTCTAGTCCTATCTGCTTATTAAAGGCTAACGTTTTACTGATTTCATATAGCGAGTCTTGGCAGGTGTGTTAATTACAACTTACGAATTCTTAGATTAAAACTTATGGATTATCAAACGTACGACACGAATTCAACTCTTGTTTATAACATTAACGTTTTTTTAAACCAAGACAACTGTTATGATACCTGTTTACTCAGAAATCCGGGACCGTCCGGGAATTTCAGGACATCCCATAAAAAGGTAATCTTACAACTATCTATCAGGTTATGTAATGAAGCCATTATTGCCTGCTGAATCAACAAAGCTGTGGCCAACTTTATTCAAGCTTATAGCTAAAGTTTATGCTGCATTATGTGTTTCTGCACTTTGAACTCCACGCCATCATTCAAGATTACTGACCTACGTTATGAACAGCAGCATCACGTGATGTATGGTTAAAGATTCATGGTCACCATGAAAGGAAAAGTTAACTTTCCTACTCAATCTAGTTTAGACTTAGATCTCTGACGTAAATGTGAGCAATTCGTTAGCTCACACATCCTGAAAAACATGTCGTCATTGTAACATCGTCATATTATGACGCATGAAACTGAATTATTACGTAGATATTTTTAGGGATGTCCAACACATTCTTATCCTAGCACAGAATGACAATTCCTCAGAATATTTTACGCAAACCAAAGCAGTTTCGCCAGTAAATTCGTAGGCTGTTAAACAAAGGTTCGATTCAGAGCAGATTTTATTCTTCTGCAGTGTGTTTAGAGCAGTTACGGTATTCAACCATCCTCGGCACTCACCCACTTCTAGTGCCAAGTTTACGAATGATTGGAGATTAACCTCCATCCTACCTAGAAGCCTCCACACGGCGAGGTCCTCGTAAATATTGGCTTGACAGTATCGGTGAGTTGTATTATGAAAAATGATGTCAAGGCTTACGTGACAAAATTAAACAATACCTCGATCGGTATCCTGTACTGATCTTGGAAGTTAACGTTTCTTCTCAAGAAAAGCAACCAAATGGAAATAACATTCTGATTGTCTGTGTAGATCTTCTGGTTTGTAACGCCATACAGACTTTTAGGCAGATACAAAAGTTTCAGGAAAAAGAACTTACTGCCTCCTTCAGCGGTGAAGATGGAGGCAGTATATTACTCCGAAACGTTAGCATCGTACTGTAAGCCCCAGAAGACCAACATCAACATATTCACAGCTTTGATAACCTCAATTCTCAAAATTCTAAACCCTGAAGATAAGAGGACACTTGGAAAATCTAGGTGTAGATAGAAGGATAATATTAAGATAATCAAATAATACGATGAGATAGTGTACAATGGATTCAAAGGGTCAAGATACAGCCCAGTGGCGGTTTAATGAGTATGCGGTAATGAACCTTCCGATTCTGTAAACGGCATGGAAATTTTTGACTAACTGGTCAAAAATCAGTTTCCCAAAAATGTTTCTTCGTGAATATATTTATACGAGGCGCGTCCCAAAAGTAAGTTTCCCACTAGTCCCACAGCTAGCAAACCTTATATTGCGCGAAGCGACTGTGCGTACGTGATAGAGCAATGACGTAGCATGGCGCATGCACTAACGGTACTTCCCGCGTTCTCACAGTAGCATCATTGCAGCTGTTGAAGATGGAGGTTCTTATTCCAGCTCCCGCCGACTGTGAAGTGCGGTCAGTGATAACCCAGGTATTCAAAAGTTGGTCCCACGGTATGACCAATGTCTCAATTCCGGTGGCGAATATGTTGAAAAATAGCTGGACACTTGCTGTATCTGTTGCAATAAATATTTCCATGAAATTGTGTTTTGTTTCTGTAAACGGCCCCAGGGAAACTTACTTTTGGGACGCGCCTCGTATATATGGAAAATAGCAGACCGTAGAAGAATACGACAAAAAAAAAGGCAGTGGAAACAGTGTTCCTATTATCACAAGTTTACCCGGTATTTTGTTTCTGTTTGGCGCAGTTCCAGAGATTTAACACGCGCGCGCACAAAGCAGAATTTTTATTTTGTAGGTGGGGTCCATTTCGTCTAACCGTATTATCATCATCTGGGCGAGTAATCGACTAAAAACTAATTCCCCACTACACCTTAGACGTTGTTACAGATCAGAAACATGGTAGTATCTCAGAACGACATCGCATATTTAAGCAGTACAAGCAACAGAAACTAGTTAAACTCCTTACTAATTAAATCTAAATAAACTGGCTTCTGAAACAGCTCATGAACTCGTTAGTACCAGATACCGAAGGCTCAACATGGGTTCCGACCGTGATTACATCAGACTCAGTTTAGATTTACGTAACACTTTTTAGTATTATCTCCCCATATCTGCCTCAAACTTGAAAACTGGTCAGTTTTCTCATAGGTTTCTTCATCAAAATGTTGTATCTTTATTTCCCCTGCGCAAACTAAATCAGAACGTCATACGTAATTAGATATGTTTTACCAATACGTTATTAATTTATAATGTCTCAAAGAATAAATTCTTCCCTTGTCTTTTTGATTCCAAATTCTTCGAATTGATGGTCTTCTTTCAGATAAAAGATCTCATTTCACAGCCATACAAAAGTCGGTTCAATAATTGTTTTAATTAAGTAGATATGTAGACGTGTATTCTTACTCAGAAATATATGGACTGTGCCACAGATAATTACATGTTTGTATAGCCCTTGCATGTGGAAATCGCTGCAGAAATTCATCCCTCAAAGTCGTTACGCCACTTCCATTTGTGAACACCTCATCCGCTATCGCCCACTCACATGTTCGATGTAGGCTTTGTTTCTTTTAAACAGTAAACTCAGCAAGAAGCTTCTGGGAATGTAACATTCCATTACGGCATGTTATAAATACGCTGTGAACTGACCTACATGGAATGAAACTTCTTTCCGGGTGTGACAAGGCTCGTGTATTTAGGCCAAGTTCCCCAGAGAAGACATTTTTCATTTGCGAATAAATTGTTTTATCAGATAAATAATATAAACTGTCACATCAACATGCAAAAGAAAGCTTAGAAATTAGGTATGAAACAGACAACACATATGCATATACATACAAACACAAGCGATTAGCTTTTTTTTTTGAAAACGGAATGCAGTAAATACCCCCCCCTCCCTCCCGATGCATTCTTTCGACGCGATTAGTAAAATATTCATCACGAGTAAAAGCACGCCAAGAATCACTTCTCTGATATTGGTCTTGAGTTCGTTGAAAGTGGCGGGCCGCGTCTCGAATACGCGAATCTTCTAATTACCCCTCGCATATACCATGAAAAATTATTAAAAAATTTCCAAAGTTTCGGAAGATTTACCCGGTGATGGTGAAATGTGGCGTACATACTTCTAGATTACATTTAAATCTTGGAGTGTAAATTACTATAGAAACATTCAGAGTGAAAGAGGCCTAATGTTCAAGTTCGTCAAATTATAATACTAAACAATCAATAAAATCAGCTCACCTGGATTGATGTAGGGAGTTTTTTTTTGCTTGAAATATACAGTGGCTGCACTGACAGGAAGTAAAACACGGTGCACATGGTTTAGGACGATTCAGCACTGGGATCGGAAGTTCAGATCTCACTTAGTGTACGCTATATGATACAGCACTTGGGGTGGGTCAGTGCCTTACGAGTCGCGTTGATTGTCTAAAATTAAAAAAAAAAATCGGCACATGAAAATCGACAAGAAACAAGAATTAAACTGTTGTCACCAAGAATAAAAGTTAATATGAAACATTTAATTAAGGACTCCAAAGCACTGTGGTAACACAACCAGGGAAGCTCAATACCACTATACCAAAGTAGAATCGTAAGCCAGCTCAATCCATCTCCCATCTTCACAACCTTATCTCTATCTTAATATTATCCTCCCACTACCTAGTCAGCCTTCCAAGTGCATGTTTTCCAAAACGTTTCCTCACTAAAATCCTATTTGCACTCCTAGCCTCCCCCGTCCAAATCTAATGCCAAACTAATCATAAGTCTTCAGATTTCAATACAAACCTTACAGAGTTCGATATATTATACATTACCCTAAATTGTTCACTTATACTGAGGGTCTAAATCTTTTCCTGGTAATTCTGTTTTCAAAACACTTGCAATTTCTGTATTAGGAAAATAAAATTACATTAAATACATGACGTGCCTAGGTATCTCTTACGTACAGAACTTACCTATAACGGAAACTCGACTGCTATCTGGTGGCAATGATATTAACGACGTGAGATAATCGAAAGCTTCAACACAATACGATAAAATCTATCGATTCATTGTTACTACTTTGGGTCTCACTACTAATATCACTCCAGTGTTTCATGCTGACTTGTTATTCATTGACAATCCATGCTTGCAATGGTCTACGCTGGCCAATATAATTAATCTATGATGATAGCCGATTTAAATTTATGATGGTCGTAATACGTGATCGCGAGAATGTCGTCACCACAGCTTGCATCACCGTTCTTGCAAGATTGTGCATATATCAGTAGCATACGGGACCCATCATTTAATAAATTCAAAAAATTTCAGTTTCAAATTTTAATTTTTACTATTAGGCCTATGGTAATGTTTACATAGAGAACAGGGATATGTTCCTAGTTTTATAAATTACAAAAATATCATCACTAAGCTATATATTAAAAATATATAAACATTAATATATCTATTAACTGAAGGTGGCATATTTATATTTCAAAGTCAAATTATTCAGTTCTCAGCACAGCCAAAGAAGTGTACATACATCATACAGGAATCATTCTTAAAGTAACAATTTTTTATGTACGTGTTAAGTAACAAACCCTTAACAAGTTACTTTATACATTTTTTATTTACACATCATCACATGTTTCTTACCGGACATTTGGTAACAGGTGGTGGCAACGTAAAGACAATGCAGATAAAATGTACACGTTGGGTTCCATTCAAACAATTTATTCTAAACCTACATCCAAGGGAAATGAAATCTCATAGGAACCCAAAACCACGAAAGGCCCAGCAACCAACGGTGAACCATTTTGGAATAATAATCGTCTTCTTCTGAGGTGTGACACCACGTGGTCTTACAGGTGGTTACCAACATCCATCTTTATGCTGCAGATGGAAGCAATACGTTTCTCTGAAACGTTGGTAACTACCTATAAAATCACACGGCAAACGACCCAGAAGGCCACGATCAACATATTTACCGCCACGAGAGCCTCAGATCTCAGGAAAGTCTCGTTCCAGTCAAACTGCCCGTCTCCCCAAATGCAAGTAAAGTATTAAAATTGCGCTAACCACCACGTGTTGCCAACTTTGATAATTAAAGTACCTGCAGCACGACATCACCGGTTCAGTATTTATTTTGGCTTGCCAGATTGGTCGAGGGAGAGAGATCAGACTAAGACAGGTACCCTGGTCCTCCAAGTTGGGGGTTGGTCACAATGCTAACAACCTTGCACCATAAAAAGGAAGATGTTTCGAAACCTCAACCTAACAGAGGACCGAATGGAAGAGGAGAATTGAGGAGGCCATGGACCGAATACGGACCGGAGAGCCATAGAAGAAGTTTTTTATGATTAACTGACTTCATTATGTTCATTGACCTTCCAGAACCACAAAACTGATAACAAATCGATATTGAGCATATACAGGCAATATGATGCGATAGTGGTAGCATCTGGATTCATTATGTAAGAGTGCATCAGGCATCTTAAAAACATAAAATGATTATAAACATCATTGAAAATTACGAATTCTCATTTTTAATATAATGAGCACTGATAATTGTAAAAGTACAGTCCATACCAGCAGTGCTAGTGCATCGTAAGCATAAACAGAATTTACCATTTCAAACTCTTCTAAAAGTTTCTGCGGTGATTTGAAATAGCAGTATACTTGCGAGCATTCCAGATTGGGTCTGTCATAACCATACAAACACTGCATCGATCCTTCAAATGCGTATCGGAAATAACTTACATAACACAACCATCCTAACCATTTGGGCATGTCTCGTAGATTCAAAAAGAAACCAGAGAATAACACTAATGGGATATTTGATGCGGGTAACACAAACATAGCGACCTGTAAAATAAAATTGAAATTAACGACATTCAACAGCGAAATATATAATTTCGTAACAAAAAATTACTGAATTATCACATACATATATGAATTAAAGTAAACTTCTGATTATTAAGCAAAAATTAAAAAGTAATTTAGAAAATTTGTTGTTAAAGTCAGAACATTTAAAAATAAATAAATAAATACAATGACATATTATTTAATACATTAATATAAATAAATTGTTACTAAATATTGAAGTTTAAAACAGAATATTATTACTATCTGAAGAAGGCTGTCTTCTGGGTTCTAGCGCTGTGTAGTCTGACAGAAGTTTGCCAATATTTCAGAGGTCCTTACTGCCTCCATAATCAGGGTGATGAGTGGCAGCAAGGATCTCTGAAGTGTTGGTAAACTTCTGCCAGACTACACAGCGCTACAACCCAGAAGACAGACATCTTTGGACTCATAGCCATGAAAACCTCAAATCCTAGGTATAACACTCTCTTTGAACCCTTTTTTCAAAAATATTAAGTACTGTATTAAATTTTATATTCAACCTTTCTGATATTTGTAAATCTTTAAAAATTTTAGTGTGTGTCTGTAAATAAACATACAAATTTGTTACCTTTTTATGTTTTTCTTTCATTTTTACATATTATTCAGGGCTTCTGGGAAAATATATTTGGCAAATTGAAATAAAGTACGTTATTAAGCCTTCGTCTTGGAGGAAAATAGAAAAGATGGAATTCCCAGAGAAACACGGCTAATGGCTGAACAGAGACAGAGATGCAGTTTGTGACACTCGTATTTCCTCCGACTATTTTCAACCAACTTACAGAAGTTCTTTATAAACTTGATGTCCAGCAAACTATATTTATTTTTTGTGGCAGTCTTCATATGTTCACACTACACCAAGCATGGTTGTAGATATACAATTAAAAGATTAATTTATTAAAACAACATTAGAATCTTCAAAAGTAGAGCAAATTTAGCTTCAAAGCGTGCATTGGGAGAATTTTTTTTAAGGATTTCCGCTTTATCTCACTCCATTTCGAACATTCCTTTCTTTATCTGGTAGTTTGTAAAAATATTTTATTCGGGTCTGTTTTCTCTGTTCTGGAATTAATTCCATTTTGAGTTCTGGAATGTCTTTAAGAACTCAAAGCACTTTCGGCACAACCGAACATTTACTCTTTCAATTTCATGAAGCATACTCGCATATTCTAACAGAACTAATAAGCAGTACATCGGAAATTAACAGCGTCATATCACGTTAATCAGAAATCTAGAAATGTACATCTGATAGTAATTAACACGCAGAGATTCTTCAAGCTGACATTTTATTCTTGTACAGCAAAAGGCCATGTCCACAAAACATGGCAGCTTTTGCTCCAAGAGCGTTCATACATGTAATTATATTTATGAATACTGACCTCAGGGTTCTTGAAAAAAGCACCCATTGCAAGTCCCAGGTTGTGTGAAATAAGAGTAATCAACAGACATAAAACCCAAAATTGTAAAAATCTTGTCCCATCAGAAGGTTGACCCGTCAGAAAATATCCCACAAGTAGGAATACAGTAGGACATATAATCTGTTAACAATAAACAGAAACACAAAATTAATTTATAAAGCACTTCAAATGAAAGTGCAAGTAAGTGTTACACAGAAACACTCATTTTCGTCTAACTTACATACCAAATGAAGGTCAGGAATTCAGAAATTCTCTTTCACTCTGAAATCTTTATATTGTAGTTCAGACAAAAAATTACAAAAATCTTAACGTGTTTCGATATAATGCGAGTTGCGATCGTAAAGTTTAAAGACTGTGTCAATAGAGGGCGAATTGCCAAAGACTTGCCAAAACGGCTACGGAAACCTATGAAATGCTAAAGCAAGCATTTGGGGAGTCCGCAATGGGTCGTGCACAAACTTTTGTGTGGCATTCACGTTTTAAAAATGGCCGAACCTCTGTCGATGATGACGAGCGTTCTGGACGACCATCTTCGAGCGCAACGCCCGAAAATGTTACGAAGATTCGGCAGGCCATTCACGAAGATCGACGTCTTACCATCAACGACTTGTGCGACATTTTTGGGATAGGCTATGGGACCTGTCAGCTGATTCTAAAGGATGAACTCCACATGCGACGCATCCTGTCTGAGGACCAGAAGCAGAATCGACTTCTCGTTTGTCAGGAGTTTAAAGATCTTGCAAGAACCGACCCCAACTTCCTTTCTAAGGTTTCCTCTTCTCAAAGATGAAAATTCAGCTAAAGGGAAGGAGATTTGAGACGATAGAAGAGATTCAGGCAGAATCGCAGATGGTGCTTGACAGGCTGACAAAGAAAGATTTCCAGGCTTGGCAGCGGCGCTGGGATCGTTGTGTTCACTCCCAGGGGGACTACTTCGAGGGTGATGGATGAATTTAATACCTGAGATAAGTGTACGGGTTTTTATAGGCGCAGTCTGGAAACTTTCCGATCGCACCTCGTATAAGGAATATTCTGTCTCGAAGACGAAAGATACTTTAGTTACTTGCCTGCAAAGGGATATCTGCAATCATTTTGGAGAAGTAATATGCCTCTAGCGAGTACCAGTTGTTAAGGTGTTCATGTAAAACTACCGACGTCTCCAGAGGAACTGAAATATGTAAGTTAGCACATGTATGCACAGTCACCAAGATTTAAATTTTGGAAGAACTCTACTCACAGTTTGACAGCAATGGAAGACAAATAATATAAATACTACGACTTCAGTTTTCAGGGATGGGGCACACCGTTGCAACATTTGATGCGGCTCATCCCCAAAAGCTGAAGTTACACATTGAACTCCAGCTGTAGAAATTTAAGAACAAGAAGAGTAAATTTGTAAAAAAAAAATTTAAAAACCGAAAAATGTTGACAATCGTCTGAAAAGCGCAGAAAACAAAAAAGTTTCGATAAATTTGAAAAAAATTGAAGTTGAAATTTTTCTATTTATTTAGTTTTGTGCGCTTTTTGATCTGTTTCCAGCATTCTTTTGATTTTTCGAAAATTTCAAAAATTAGAATTTTTTTTCAAAATTCTCTGCGACCGATCCCGCCTGACACGGACTCTCCCTCACACGGTCTCTGTCGGACAGCTGCACCAACGAGCTAGGGGGGCTGATAACATGAGCAGCACAGAGGATCATGGGTAATGATGTAATCACAGAACATCACCCTCCCACCTCACATTGGTGTTAACAACTGTTGAAAATTAAAACGTAAAAGTTTGGAGTAGCCTCCAATGACATAAACTCCACACCAAATTTCATGAAATTATGTTCAGTCAAAAGATTTCTGTCTTCTGGGTTGTTGCGCTGTGTAGTCTGGTCGATGTTAACCAACGTTTCAGAGGTCACACTGCCTCCGTCAACAGCACAACAACCCAGAAGACAGAAATCTTCATACTCACCGCTGTGAAAACCTCAAATCTTACATATGTTCAGTCAATCTCAAAGTACATACACACATCACAGGTAATTACCTAATTAGGCAGCAATGTTATCATCAGTGGCATGGAAGATCACGGATAATGATATCATCGTATATCATCATCCAAGATCATCAGTCACGTTGGTATCAAATTCAAAATGATGAGTTTGAAGTAGCCTCCAATTTCCTAACATCCACACTAAGTTTCATAAAAATCCATTCCGCCATTTTTGAGATGTTATTAAAGTGACACCTTTTCCTCTAAGTTTCTGTATAATTTCATGTTGCACTTACCAGATAATATACTTGGTACTCCATTGGCAAAGACCAAGAACAACTTAAAGAAGAAAATGCATGAAATATTGCCCATTACTTTTGCAGCATCATTTCCAGCATCATAATAGAGTGCTCCAAGTAATAATCCAATAATCAAATGGCAGATTACTCGAAGGTGGACAGCCATCTGCAAATTAAGTTTTGGTTGTCTTAGTTTACATCCAAGCACAGAGTTTATGTGCAGATAAATGTGATTCCTAACAGAACTGACCACTTACACTAAAGAATAAGTGGTATATTTGTAACATTTTAACAAAAGGATTGTTTAGGAGAAGAATTACAATAATTTTGGATGTTTGAATGATTTCAACAAGTATCAGAAACTTGATTCAACATTTTTAAACACTGAAACATATTTAACCATAAAATGTAACTTCATTGTGTGTAAGAAGAATGGGAGTAAGTTATATTATATAAAACTTAATTATACTGTAATGCTGATATACACGAACTTCATAAAAAATTCAGAATCCAACAATAAAATAAAAATGCTGTTACAGTATATGAAATTATAATTAAAAAAGACAATTATATTACAATAGGCCAAACATCAAATTTTATGGAACTACCATTTGTAATTTATAGTGCAGGAATTATTAATAAACAAATTAAGACCTATGTAGTTATATTTATTTGTATCATACTGGAATATAGCACTTTCTTTGTATTTCTGGGATACTTGTTAAACAAAGTTTCATAAGATAGATTATTTTGGGTACTTGTGGGTTATCAGGACACAAATAGGTTAGGTTTAGTTGTCATTTATTGAAATAAAATATAATAACTTTCAAGTATGTCATTTATCCACACACATTAACCTAACCTAACCTAACCTATTTTTAAAGCGATGTGTCCTGATAACCCACAAGTACTGTATTTTGCTTTATTATTTTAAATACATACCTTATCTCTTAGAGAACACATTAATGATCTCTTTAACAAAACTTGAAACTGCTTCCATCCTGACTGAGGATAACTTGTTCCTGCATAAACTTCTTTTTCTGTACAGATTTGTATAGCTGTGTCATTCCATTTTTGTGTTGTCAGATGCAACATTGATACTAAAATTTAAATTACACAAAAATATAATCTTATCTGTGCACTGAACTTTGAGAAATCCTACAGTAGTGCTACTCTATACTTCAGAGCCACAAAATAAGGAAAGATGAATATTTACATGAATGTTCAAAAAAATAAATTTGTTTCTTCATTACAGAGCCTTCTGTTATTGTGCTATGTCAAAATGATAAACTCTACAGTTTTAGAGGAACTTTCTGCCTGATTCAATGGCATAGGATATTTTTATATAGGAAGTATCAGACTCACAACAGTCTTAAACTGTGGACAGTTAGATGGTGTAAGCATAATTATGGAAAATCAATCTAGGTAGGATTCATTCATGGGAACACCTGAATAAAGCCAAATCTGTTGTCATGGATTGTCAGATTGGTTAATGAGTTTGAAGTTGACTGAAATTTAGTGGCTACTTTCAGTTGTCAGATACATTAAATATGTTGATTTCAAAATCTAAAAAGTATACTTTAAGTAACTTAACATAGATTTTTGTAGTGGTTTTTTTCTCCAAACCAGACAAAATGGTTATTTATATTATTACTCTGTTCATTGAATTCTCTAGTGGCATTTCCTTCGCACCTGAGTTAATGGTTATAATGCTGTCACCCAGTTGATAGAGCACTGAGAAAATGGGGTGCCCAAGTGATGGAAAGTTGAAATGAACATGGGAAGATAATATACTCTTTACACCTGTTACCATGGAGATATTATGCTAAGTTTTGTGACCTTACTGGCAAACATAACAGACAATTAGTTCCGATAAAGTAAAACAGGGTCCCGCGCCGTAGCTGCGCGGTCTGAGGCATCATGCTTCGGACCGGCGATATGGAATGCGCACTGGTTCGAGTCTCGGGGGAGAAGACATTTTCTCATGAGCTTTTGACCAGTGTATGGGACCGGTGCCAACCCAGCATCGTGAGGAAATTGGGGAGCTACAATGAGTAGCGTAATCCGGTCAGGAAAGCTAGCAATGGCTGAGGGTTCGTCGTGCTGACCACATGTCACCCTATATTTGGTTGGATGATCGTTCACCTCTGCTTAGGCATGTGAACGTGAGACCAGCAGTCAAGCTAGTCGGCTTCAGCTCTCTGGAGCTGTTACGCCACGGATTTAATTTAATTTTTTAAAGTAAAACAGGATAGACTGCTCAACTAACAAATAACAACTCTACCACTTATAGTGACTGCATACCAAATAACATTCACATGCATTACTACATTTTTTAAAAGTCCATCCTTAAAAGAACTCCATGGATTCAGAAAATACATTACTACATTTGCTACTAATATGTTATTCACCTCACAGTCATTAATATTACCTACTTTCTTCACTGTCAGCAACTTGCTGACACTCCAGTAGGTCACATTCTTTAGCGTTGAATTTTTCAATCAGCTTATCTCTGTTGTCACCTCTCTCTCCACATGCAACGTCAATTACTGAAAGTAATATTAGTATTAATATATTTCTATAACACAGAAAGTATAATATGCAGAACTATATTCAGGTAAAACAAATCCTTTATTCAAATCAAACATATCTGTAGTTCTAGAAGCTTAAAGAGGTGACTTAGAACTATTTTAGTGACTCAGGTATTACGGATTAAAACATCTTTCTACAATGCTTAGAACAATGTAAAAAAGTGCCTAAGACACAATTTTACCTTAACAATAATAATTATAGTCCAGTCTTAATTAACTGTGTAGAAGTTAACAAAATTATACACTAACATAATTTAATAAAACATAATAATGCCTTTCATATACGAGGCGCGTCCTCAAAGTAAGTTTCCCACTCGTCCCACAGCTAGCAAACCTTATATTGCGCGAAGCGACTGTGCGTACGTGATAGAGCAATGACGTAGCATGGCGCATGCACTAACGGAACTTCCCGCGTTCTCACATTAGCATCGTTGCAGCTGTTGAAGATGGAGGTTCTTATTCCAGCCCCCGCCGACTGTGAAGTGCGGTCAGTGATAACGCTAGGCCGCACACGGCTCGACGGACAGCAAGTCTCCTGCAGGAGTTCAGCTGGGAGGTGTTTAATCATTCACCCTACAGCCCGGACCTCGCTCCCAGTGATTTCCATCTTTTCCTACACCTCAAGAAATTCCTGTCCGGTCAGCGTCAGCGTCAGCGTTTTGAGAATGAAAGAGAGGCGGAGATGGTTGTCACACAGTGGTTCCAATCCCAGGCGGCAGACTTCTACGACACAGGTATTCAAAAGTTGGTCCCACGGTATGACAAATGTCTCAATTCCGGTAGCGAATATGTTGAAAAATAGCTGGACACTTGCTGTATCTGTTGCAATAAATATTCCCATGAAATTGTGTTTTGTTTCTGTAAACGGCCCCAGGGAAACTTACTTGGGGGACGAGCCTCGTATGTTGTGTGGTTCAGTCAGGTTCACAACTCGCTTATCTGAAATATCATCATCCCATCTCAGTCCTTCAGGTGGTATCTTCCCCATGAGAGTTCCAACGTGTGTACTCGCTGTGTGGGATCTCCCAGTCAAGCACCAACGCCACCGAAAGGTGGATTTAAAATCGATACAATGACAACAAAGTATAAATTACACTGCAAACTTTTACGTAGTATTTCTTGAGCTAAATAACATCGTTCATTTTGTTTTATAAATCAGTAAATCGAAGGACTCACACTGCTCTAATTCTTCAAGAACGACTCATTACTACGATTTAGTTTTAACATTGCCCAATGGTGTGCGAGGTAAGAAGTCAAACATAAATGTCCATACCAACTAAAACTAGGTCCACTCCAAATTCCCTTCGTACGATGTTATCCGTTTCACTTCGTCTGCCCTAACCGCCATTATTCATTAAGTCAAATATTCGCTTTGATATCTTACAATCTAATTATCATCGAGGGACTATTTTAACGTGGCATTAAATTCCTAAATGCATGGAGATAACGAAGCTGTCGCAAAACATTTCTCAAGTAGTGTCAGTACGAATCTAGAACCCTACTAGCAATGTTAATCATTAAGGAACATATTTTGACTGTCAACACCGTGTCGAAATAATGATCACGTTCTCGAGGCGGTGAGTATGAAGAAGACTGTCCTCTGAGTTGTAGCGCCGTGTAATCTGTTAGAAGTTTGCCCACGTTTCAAAAGTGCTTGCTGCCTCCATCATCAGGGCGATAATCGTAAATACAGTCTTCGTCTTTCGTGCGTTATCAGCAAGATAAGCACAAAACAGGCTAATTTCGTACAATCGAAAACATCAACATAACTGAAGCACAAATCTGTGAAGTGGGAGCACCACATAATTTAATAACATGAAATGACAATATGCTTTTTTTAATGCAACTTTAAGGAGAACGTGCAACAATATGACAGCTACATAAAATATGCATTTCAGCTTCCGCTTTAATGTCGATAACTAATTAACCATTGGAGCAAGGCACATGGATTTTGGATGTCAACAGATCGTAAACATACCTACAGAATTCTGTATGAAGTATTACCCATAAATCAGCAATTAAAACACAGTGACGGTACGTATCCGATCATGTTCCACAAAATCGGTAATTAGGTAAAAACTTGTTCCTTCCTATCACCTGCCACATAAAAAAGGTACTTAATAAAAGATTCAGGATATGATCAGTGGCTTCCTCTCGTAAGCACGGTAATAAAACTCAACGTTCCATAATGGGCGAGGAATTTCTTGCCTACTTGAGAATATTATAAGCTCCTCAAAGAGGACTTTGTTCCATGCACTTGGCTAATTTGTCAGATTAACAAATTAATCCCATCCCAGGCGGCAGACTTCTACGACACAGGTATTCCAAAGTTGGTCCCACGGTATGACAAATGTCTCAATTCCGGTGGCGAATATGTTGAAAATAGCTGGACACTTGCTGTATCTGTTGCAATAAATATTTCCATGAAATTGTGTTTTGTTTCTGTAAACGGCCCCAGGGAAACTTACTTTGAGGACGCGCCTCGTACATCATTTTGAAACATTCCATATAGTAAAAAAATCCCAAAAAGGTTATGTGTGCTATTTCTAAAGTATAAATGTCACATATTCATAGTTCTACATCAGACATGCCAGCTTTATTTTTTTACACGGTTTTAAGTATTGCCATCATAAGTTTATTGTAATACACAAAGATGCAGCAGACTAAAATACACTAATAAAAGGTATTATATTCTTTCAATTCATCTTACTTATTATTAATCTGGCTCACCAAGAACTGTATGTACTTTGAAAACTGATGGCATAATTGGTCTATTAAATTACAACGTCCTATTTTAAAAATTTATGCTCACCAAAATCTGCTCTGTTGTAGAAATTGGGGCATTGGAATCCTGCCTCCTCAAAGACACTTGTCAGGTCATCAACAGGTCCACTATAAAGGCACTGTCCTTCTGCTACAACACAGATGTCATCAAACATCTGAAAGAGCTGTGAACTTGGCTGGTGGATGGAACAAACTACCGTCCTACCGCCTTCAGCTAGAGATTTCAGATGTGAGATTACTTGTAAAGCTGATGAACTGTCCAGTCCACTGAAAAATTGTCAGTTATTATATATCATTCAAATCATATCTTGCACTGGAAAGGCATGTTATCTGTACTGTCTGTGTTTTGTACAAGAATCCAGAATCAGTGCACATCTTTTCAGCATGACTTCCTGATCCTCAGATTGAAGAATGTCAGACATCTGTGAACACACTCGTGCATGATCTACGCTGGTCCATCACATAGTGGCTGGTGGGTACTCCAACCTCAGAAAGGAATTCCTTCAGGTTCATATTTCATTTCATTGGAACTTTACTGTGTTTTAAAACTTGAATACCAATATCAAAATGTCAGATTTTGACAGGCAAGTTATGGACATTGCTCTAAGGTCTTTGATTATTTAAATTTAAAATCAGACAATTGGCCAGTGTGCAAATATCTGTTATTAATTTATAATATTGGAAATTGTGTGTTATTTTTAGCAATACAAATTATCAGAAGTTCAAACTAAAGCAACTCATGTCACAACCTTCCCTTTATCTACGCAACAATCAATCACATTGAGTCACATTGCGTCATTATACTAATTAAACACGTAATTGGAACAGGCTAAAAGAAACAAATAAACTGGTTTAGAAACCAATGACTTAAGAAGTATTGAACTGACCTCGTAGGCTCATCAAAAAACATGACTGGTGGATTTGACAATAGCTCAAGGCCAATTGACAGTCTCTTCTTCTCTCCTCCAGATAATTTTGCGACAGGTACATCCATCACCTTCTCCAGCCCAAGAAGACTCAGTATTTTGTCAATCTGTCATAATGTTGAAGTTTTTAAAGAAAGTTGTAATTTGTGGTACATAAGATGATAATAACAGCGTATAAAGTTAAATTTGTCAACAGGAATTGAAATATTAAATGGAATACACCAATATAGCATTACAATATGTTATTTTAATATATAGATCTGAGCTCTTACTTTACTAGCATTAATTTTATTTGTATGTATAATGTGATGTTTCATAATCCAAGTTAAAGTGATAACAAATGTTACACGTACATTTCATGATCTCCATTTAGTAGTCAGCAGTCAGTTCTTTCTGTTATGTTACAGGTACAATTATTCACAGAAGATTCAGAAATTATTGTTGAGTGCATTTAATTCCCTTTTTGAGAAACTCCATGAAGTGTGATTTTTGTTTCATGTAAAATATGATTAATATTCAACCAATATGTACCAAAATTAAATTCACTATACATCTTTTAGTGTGAATTCCAAATACCAGGTATAATTTAAATTCAAGCAGTAGTTTTGGAGATGCCAACCAACAAACAGACAGACAGACAAGACCCTCCCATAATATGTTAAGTTTAAGTACTTTTTGCAAAGAACATGCATAAATCTGATAGTTGTACTTAAAAGTTTTCCAATATATAATTCTTAATGCAACCATCACAGAATATTTTGCTAGCATAATCTATGACCTTTAGAAGCATGGGCCTTAAATAACTTAACTGTTAATTAATTTTTATGTTAACATTTAAAGAAAGTTGCTTTCTTGTTTTAAAAATCTGTTTCCTTCACTGAACTTGTTCTCACAGGAACAAGATAACCTTGAAATCACTTCTCAGAGCTGGTTTGGCTAGAATTATTTTTATTTCCACACTGAGCATAGGCTGTGGCAGTACTCGCAAACTGGTGGAGAAATGCAGATTACGATGAGCATGATAAATGCAATATAAAACACAAGAACATGCAATTGAATTCAGTAGACTTAAAATTCATCAGAAGGAACCAAGGTTGCCAATAACCCCAACACAGCAATAATTTCAGTTGGACTAAATTCACTGTTGATGTATTCACTTAATTATTTTGCTTCATTGCGACCACCTACATGCCTCACCAGTGAAGCATGCCTGGAAATTTTAAAATCACAAATATATTG
>NW_019059712.1:1265655-1295890 GCF_000696155.1 Zootermopsis nevadensis | reverse complement strand
AAAAAACCTGAAGATGATGCTATGACATCGAAACATGTAGTAGTATAAAGCGCAATATTGTAACATCGAGATAACGATGAATGGCGCAGAATATTAATATTAATTTTAAATTTTAACATCAACAATTTAAAAGTTTGTGTATAGACTTGAATAATAAATATATATTTGGATTATCATCTCATTTAAAACAGTTTTTTGTATATTTTTCGAGCGCAGCAGACAGAAGCTATTTCATTACCAGAGAAAGTACCATGATACCATGTGTTTGTAGGACGGATTGTAACCAGGTGATTACAAAAGGGTGGGGGAGAAGAGAATTAGTTTTGACCTCATTCCGGCAAGGTTTATATAGCTGGAATACAGTTGGCCCGGAAGAATTACAGTCGTTGTTCGCAGCAGGCGATGCTATTTATAACAGAGCTTTGCGAACTGTATTCTTAAAACAGCGTAAGGAATTGGTACAGAGGAGGAAAAGATCGTGAGTTTCTTTAAAAGACCACTTTGTAATTTGTCTAAAGTAAGGAAAACGGGTCTTCGACGAGTTTCTAATCGGGCTATCCTTGGAATTTGCTAAACTTGTTTCGGCGGTTATACTTGTTTCACATACGAAACGTTTTCTGTAACTTAAAATAGGTTTATTTTTGTTTAACTCCTTCCATGCTGAGTTTTTAGAAAATGAACTTGCGTGATATTAGTGTTGACTAACAAAAAATCTTAAACTATTGAGAAGCAATTCGAGAGGGTTCTTTCATTGTTCTCGTCAAACACCAAACTCAGACCAGAAAGGCCAAACATGGAGAGGGCTTAAAACAGTGGAACAAAGCGGCTGATTTGATTCTTAAAGTAAGGCAGTAGGTTATTCAGCGAAAATCAAAAGATTCCTTTGTCATTGGAACTTAATTCAGACAGAAATACGATACTCATGTTTCTTATCGACGTGCTGATATGAAGATGGTTCATGTATGCGTGTCACATCCTTCTAGTGCTGAGGTTAACAACGAATGATGCAGTGCTTAAATAAGCACTACGGATAATGTGATAAAATGTTTTCACAGGCGAGGATGATGATGCAGATTCATCATTGGATGCCACCGTTTCGAAGAAATACAGTGTCTCAATTTTAAGGGATAACAAATCCCAGAACATCACCGTCATTAGCGAGAAATTTACTTGACTTAAACGAAACATTTAATAATGCATTTTCTCTACAGAGAGTAAAAAATTATATAAGTAAATGTCTTTACACAAATTTCACTCCACTTTAGAGAACGGAAGTTTTATCCTTAAGCTTCCTAACCTAACCGACAGGTATTCAACGATTCAAGAAACTGTTTTTTCTTACGAAATGCAAGGGTTTATCTCTGTCATCACAAATTGCACATTTCCAACCAAAACTGTTTATACCGTCCTCATACGTCACATAGTGACAACAGTTCCTAATCAACGAAACATCCGACTGGAACATTTTATACACAAAGAGCCATGCCCCTTCATAGCTCATCTGTCAGCAACTTCCTAAGTTCTTTACTACATTCATTTGTTTATAGTTTATTTAACGACTCTGAATGAGAGGATGACAGTGAATAAGGAATTGGAAAGGATGGGGAAGGAAGCGATCGTAGCCTAATTTAGGGCACTATCCCGGAAGGTTTACTACATATAGACACTAAACATTGTATAATGAGGGCCCGACCTACATAATTTTGAACCTACAGACTACGTAACGTCACATTAACGTAACTTATTACATAATGAAGAACTAACCCTCATATTGCGTAAAACAGTGGTCCCCAACCTTCTTGTGCCTACGGGCACATTTGAAAGTTTTTGAGATCGTGGCGAGCACCAACCAATTAACAAAGCCAAACTTTCTTTTCTCTGGACAAATAAGATATCGACACCGAATAATACACAAAACAACACGACGTTTAATGATACAAGAAACCACACGATAAAAAATACGTAGTTTTATAAGTACAATTATTATTACTCAAGTGGGAAGTTAGTGTGATGTTTGACACTGAATTTCATCGGCCAGTTTTTCAAATTTGGGACTGTATGATGATGTTGCTGCTCGCAAACTATCGTCAAGATGGGCGTCAGTAAGTCGAGATCTGTGCTTTGATTTTATAAAGTTCATGGTTGAACGGCCTTCATTATTCGGCATAACCTCTTTTCGTATCAACGTGGACACCCCGTTGGGAGCCACTGGTGTAAAACTTTCGCTGAGTCCGTGAACCGAAACTAGTCAAGCCGGGCGTCTAACAACACGAATTTGACTATTTCAATATTTAAAGTATGTTTCAGCACAGATTCTAGTTTACATATAGATCACGTAACTTGTGAACTCCATTTAACTGGAGATGGCCGTCCTCCGAGTTGCAGTGCCATCATATTCACCCCCGCAAAAACTTCAAATCGTAAGCCATACAAATGGATCCACTCGAGTGTAGTTCTTAATTTTTTTTATGCTGTAATATTTTAATGTTTTAGCTTGTTCTGTTTTATTTCTATGTTTGCGTGCCACCAGAATATGGCCGATACACGGCCGAAATATGCAGTCGCGTAAGTTACAATATAATTAATATTTGCAGTCGTGTACACAGGCATGTTTCTCTCGTCATTAGAGTACAAAGGACGCTATAGTTCACGACTGCTTTTGAAGGTCAGTGTATACTTAATATGATACTACAAAGCTCACCTTTCTTGCCTGATGGATAATAACACAAGTTGTTAAATTCGATGTTGAGACGATCTGCACAGAACTCTATTTCTCTTTTGTCAACCTGATAATGGTCCGACATGTTGTGCTCGCCCACTTGCTGCATTACTTAATCACCAGCTTTCGTCTCCTGCCGCACAGTGACTTCGATTGGACAACGCGTGTCAATATAACTGCGACAGCTTCCTCTCCCTGCAGTTGCCGATTCCATAGTGACCTAACGCAGGCCCCATCAACACGTACAACGCCTGGTACTGCATGCGTGAATCCTATGATTCCCCTCGACCTAAATCCCACTTCGCACACGAGACGTCTTGTGTTCATTTTTTTTTTGGGGAATTTAACGATGCTACAGTATCTCACACTAAATAAGTCCAATTATAGAGTAATTAATGAAGGATGAACTAGAAAATATGTAGAAGCAAACAGGCGTGGGCTAATTTAAGGAACTGACCCTGCAGTCGCCTGAAGAAAACCACGAAAAACCTCAGTCAAGAAAGCCGGTCTCAGGGCAGGGGGTGAAACTTTAGAATTTCACCCGGGCCAGTACGCATTACCGGCACTTTTTTAAGAAACTAAAAAGTTGTCAGTGGAACCACGGTTCCGGAGAATTTGACGTAAATACGTCTATACGGAAAGGAAGTTTATATATTGGCTTTATTCTAAATATTTCCTTTATACATGCTTTACAATTGCGTAAAGTTTGATTAAGACATTGCTTATTTAACTTGAATTAGTTACGCTTAAGATGGGTCTGTGGTAGCTGAATGTAATGTAATGTAATGTTTTATAGGTAACAACAATGCCGAGTAAGCAGATGACGTTTCCTTGGTAACCAGGTTACACTTTTTCGTTTCCCTTTTTTGCCGAATGACCCTTCAATATAGACGTATTTACGTCAAAAAAATTGTGAAAATACGATAACATTTTCGAATATAACCTGAAGTAGTGTCACCATTTTTTTTAAACAAAAGAAAACGCCGTCAATGATATTCCCAGTTTAACAATACAGAAGGAAGTGTGAACTCTCATGAAACTAGGCTAACTTAATCAACTATTATTAACTACAGTCACGGTTATTATGAATGCTCTGCCCGTGGTGTGAAGTAAAGAGATGTGGTTTTTCAGAAGGGCAACTTTAGAAAATACAGAAAATTGTGACTATTTGCTCTTATTCATGCCCCACATTACGCATCCTTAGAATCAAAGGTCGTACAATAATTTTATAAACAGACTGCTAACAACTCGATTCTGGGTTGAAAACTCAAACAATTTTTTGCCTAACCGACAGACTTGTAATTCCCCTCACAGATGAGCTAGATATAATTTTTTTTAGGTCATCAATCCTAGGATTGGTTTGCAGCCCCATTACGGGGCTGTTACTAGCCTTCCGTGGTCAGTCTTTATCCATCAGACTGGAATAGAAAGGTCGCGGACAAACATCCGTGCCTTGAGTGGGACTCGAACCCACGGTCCCAGCGGCCTCAGATCGCGTGGCCACTGCGGCCGGCGAGCTAGATAATATTAAGCAAGAAAATAAGATCGAGCACGCAAGATATTGGTATGAACTGTAGAACCACGACTGTGGTCTTCTGGGTTTCGCAGTGTCTGGTACAAATCGACCGACGTTTCGGAGGTGCTTGCTGCCTCCATCAGGGTGATGATCCATTATCTTCGCCCTGATGATAAAGACGGCAGACACCTCTGAAACGATAACTTCCACACTCAGCGCTATAACCCATCTTCGTACTCGCAGTTGCGAGGACCTGAAATTTCACAGAAAAATAAGCTGTTTAAATATGAGAGACGTGTTATCTGAAAAGATAAGGACCGTCGTCCAAAGTTCTCATCGCCAGACGTTACTGTGTGGTTATTGTTGACCTTCGGACACGGAACCAGACTACTAAGAACTTATATTTAAAAAATCCTTATGATTCATAATTTCCAGTCACCTTACAACTACTCTTATGTGTCTGCAAACGCCGGGCAATGCGTGATCGAATCCTGTGATCTCGTTAGACCTGAAACTTCTAGACTTGCCCAGTGTTTGGTTATTTAACGGCGCTTACAGTATCTCAGGTCACACAGCGTGCAATGATGAGTGATTAATGAAGGATAAAATGGAAAATATATACAGGCCTAGTCTAAATGATGTTCCCGATTTGAAAGACATGTTACTCACGTTAAATGAAATTCATATGCACAAAATTGGTACCGATGAAAAGAGAAACTCTCCAAGTTTTGTTTCAGTACATCACTGATGTTCAATGTGAGCCCACCTGGTAACTCGGCACACATCCAGCCTGTAGTCGAGTTCCTCCCAGACACGTTGCAGCATATCATGATCGACTGCTGCAATGGCTGCTGTGATACGCGCTCGCAGATCAAGCAAGGTCTGTGGTAAGGGTGACACGAAGACTCTTATCTTTGACGAATCCCCACAGAAAAAAAATCACAGGGCGTCAGGTCCGGTGAACGTGGAGGCCAACGCAGAAGTTCATCATCATCATCATCAGGACCAGCACGGCCAATCCATCTGTTTGGTAGTCGGTCATTGAGCTCACTTCTGACTTCGTTGTGAAGGTGTGCGAAGTATACCAACATAAACTTGGAGAGTTTCTCTTTCCATCGGTACCAATTTTGTTCATCTGAATTTCATTAAACGTGAGTAACATGTGTTTCAAGTCGGGAACATCATTTAGACTAGCCCTGTATAGAAGGAAACAGTCGTGGGCTAATTTAAGGCACTACCCAAGCAGTTGCGTGAATGGACTGAAGAAAACTACGAAAAATCTCAGTCAAGAAACCCGGTCTCTGAACAGAGATTTAAATCCCGGACATCTTGAATATGAAGCAGTGCTACCAACTAGACCAGGAGCTTTGGTCGTTCACGTTATGTAATAGAAATGTCAACTGTTCAATCAGCAACTGTAAACGGTGTTTCATTAAAATAGTCTCCTCTATATCAGATGCTACTTTCTATGACACCGAATTTGGCTGAAATAAAATACTCTTAAGTGAATACTAATACCAGTCCTTACAAGGGACCACGAAATACCAGTGACAATGTATTTGTAAGAACCGAAACTAACTCCAAGGAGCAGAGTCATTTTAGAAAAGCTAGATGTAGCTCAGCTAGTCAAGAAATTACATGAGTTTTGTGGAATCCGAAAGTTCATAACCGTGTTCACAAGAAGACGCAAGTGGACCCTGTCCCGAGCCATTTAAATCCAGTTCACAACCTTACAGTCACTTTCCTTAAGACCCATTTTGATATTATCCTCCCATTCACGTCTAAGGCTGTGGTCACAGTGGCACTGATATCGGTCGTCAGACGTCGGCCGATTATCATCGGCCGACAGCTTGGTCATAGTGCCTCCGACTAGTTTGTCATTTGTCGGCAGAATGGACGTTCCAACACTTCTGTGTTTTGAGACGAGTTCTGTGTTATGATATTTGTTATTAAAAAGAAAGATATTCCATGTGAATGATATTTATGTATCTCGAGAAGAACGCGGCGAGTATCATAAACTCTTTCCTCGACCTCAATTGCTTGAACAAGCGGACAAATTTTACGAGTATATGAGAATGAAGAAGTGGCGATCTCAATCCACACCTTCCGAGCTACAACGCTATTATGATACTGACCACATCGCGGATCCCACAAACTTCTTCTTTCCTGCACAAAAACTTTTCAATTTTTCACAGTCCATCTTTATATCTCTCACATGAATCATACATCGGCCGAAAAAAACAAACTGATTTGAATTCGCCCGATCACCGTCCGACGTCTGCTATAATCGGCAGATGAGATCGGTTGCACTGAGACCACGCACGTGCCTTCCACCAGGTTTGAAAAGATCGCGCGAGTTCGGCCGACGTCGGGCGTCGGCCGAATCGACCGATATAGGTGCCACTGTGACTCTTATCGTCATATCTGCTGACTAAAATGTGTTTTACGACTACTCGCCTCTCCCACGCTGAAGCCTTGACTATACGAGGTGCGATCGGAAAGTTTCTAGACTGCGCCTATAAAAACCCGTACACTTATCTCAGGTATTAAATTCATCCATCACCCTCGAAGTAGTCCCCCTGGGAGTGAACACAACGATCCCAGCGCCGCTGCCAAGCCTGGAAGCATCCCTGGAAATCTTTCTTTGTCAGCCTGTCAAGCACCATCTGCGATTCTGCCTGAATCTCTTCTATCGTCTCAAATCTCCTTCCCTTTAGCTGAATTTTCATCTTTGGGAAGAGGAAGAAGTCACACGGAGCTTAGAAAGGAAGCTGGGGTCGGTTCTTGCAAGATCTTTAAGCTCCTGACAAACGAGAAGTCGATTCTGCTTCTAGTCCTCTGACAGGATGCGTCGCATGTGGAGTTCTTCCTTTAGAATCAGCTGACAGGTCCCATAGCCTATCCCAAAAATGTCGCACAAGTCGTTGATGGTACGACGTCGATCTTCGTAACAGTTTCGGGCGTTGTGCTCGAAGATGGTCGTCCAGAACGCTCGTCATCATCGACAGAGATTCGGCCATTTTTAAAACGTTAATGCCACACAAAAGTTTGTGCACGACCCATTGCGGACTCCCCAAATGCTTGCTTTAGCATTTCATAGGTTACCGTAGCCGTTTTGGCGAGTCTTTGGCAAAATTTGATGCACACGCCATTCCGAAAGCGCAGGAGGGTCGGTGTAATGCGTCTACCGGGGATTAGACATTAGAATTTCGCGTGGACCGGCTCGAGGAGCATTTGTCCCGAACCCGAAATGTATCTTCAAATATCCTACCCGTACCCCACCTGAGCACGACTTCCTTTATTCCACTCACAATAAAGCCCGATCAAATTGCAGTCTGTACTGGCTATTCTATCATCAACACATATTTTGTTCTATTTTAATTCATAAATGCCAGCAGTCCTTGAATTGATTATTTAACGTCGCTCTAAGAACATCTGAGATTATTGTAGCGCTTGAGGAAAGGTACAATGATATCGGATTCCGAGTTTGTAAGATGTAATCTCGAGATATTTCTGGGACGCGGGCCGCCACGAAAATCAAGTCGGTAGGATTTGTTTCCAGAGCCCGACTGTGTCACGAGCGTAAGATGACCGCAACTAAGAATAACTTCTTTGCGAAAAAAAGAATGGCCCAATGTTCTACTTTACGTTTGATTGATACCATTTGAACCAGACCCCATCCCGTGCAGAAATTTAGTCTGAGGTTTGCTTTATTCAATAACTTATTTAAAATTTCCTTCGACTCTGACGGTAAAGGAAACTTCATTCACATCACGCATGCATAGTTTGAAGTTCAGAATGTAATGGTCAATTAAACTGAAGGCCGAATCACGGCATGGTTAATGGAAACCAATAATTACTCCAGTCAGTGGGTGAGGCAACTGCTTTGCCTGCAGGATTCCAGCCAGCCTCGCTGGGCCTAATTATGGTTCCTTTCAGTTCCGTGAATTGATTTTTTTTTCAAAGCTTCAGTATTATGCAAGGTAAGGCATAAATGGTAAATACCAAGAACTAAAAAAAGCCAGTCAATGCAAAATGCTAGAAACATGATAACTAGGGTTCGGATGTTCATGACATGTCATATTTTTATTGGGGATTCTATTTTGATTCTAAACTGAAATTAAACACTAACTGGGTTATTCTAATCACAATTATGCTGATTTTATTTTGCATATAAATGAATATTTAGGTCATTCTTATGTTTTTGGTCATATTTGTGGTTAAATGCGTATTTTGGTTATATTTTGGGTATAAAATTCTTACTTGTAACTATACATTTCTCAGGCATTTACAGTGAATCTTTCAGTTAGTTAAGATGCCAAAAGTGAAGTGTTCTGAAAGAGGTTTCGTTAAAAGATTTCGGTGAGGAATATTTTAGTTATGATGGAACAATTCTGTTCTGTTAACTCTGTAAAGTTAAAGTTACAGCTGGTAAGGGATTTAATGTGCAACAACAAAACATAAAAATGAATTGAGTAGACAAACCAGTCATCAAAGCGATAACACTGCAACAACTTCACCATCAAACAGGTCATCGGAATGTTCAAAGGACCTGTGTGAAATGATGGCGTCTGCCAACTGAACAATGAGCAGTTCGAATTTTTATTGGAGAAATACGTGACCCAGTTAATTCCAGACGAATCGACACTACGAAAAAACTATGTGCCTGCCTGTTATGTCGTTATTGGCACGATCTTTGCTGACCGCCCTGGTGACTTATTCCTTCTTGATACAGTAAACCGCTCCTCTGGCGCTGTAATTTTCGATAACGCCACGAAACGTTTGTGATGTCTCAAGTTACAAGGCCATTCTGTGCGACAATCTCAGAAGATTTTCAGTTGAGACCTTGAAAATGCACATCGTTATATATTGTAATGCTGCCAAGAAAGGAGAATGAAGAAATTTACGTAATATTTTTAATTTTGTTTATTTATGAATTTGAAATGCATGAAAGGCTCTTTCTTAAAATTCATCTAATTTTTATAGGAGCACGTATTCTCAACATCTGATGCTGATCCAAAACGAGGCATTTACAACTTAAAGCGGCAGAGTTTTTTGATTAAAATTGCTAGGAAATCATGTAATGTAATATATTTATTTATTATTTCAGTCTATACACAAACTTAGTTTTTAAAATGTTGTTGTTAAAATTAAAATTTAGCGCTTTTCATCGTTATTTCGATGTTACATTTCAGCGCTTATTATTTTACGACATGTTTCGATGCTATTGCATCATCCTCAGGTTTTTTATTGTTATTTTCATCTTTAAAACTAATATATATTTATTAATGCAACCTTTTATTAATTTATTTGTTTTGTAGATTTCTTTTTGTAGGTATTCCTTTTGATCTTCGTAGTATTTTGCATATTTTGGTCAGTTGTTCATTATTCAAGAGTTGTGATGTGTGGTGTGTCTGCGTCTGTGATCAGATGATGACTATCCATGACAACATTTTAAAAACTAAGTTTGTGTATAGACTGAAATAATAAATAAATATATACTGAATTTTAACACAAACATGACGCATCTAAACTATAAACTCAAAAAAAAAAGTAATGTAATATTTGTACATGCATATGTAAATAAATAACATGAATGAAATACAAAACGCTTTTTTTAAAATTTAGCGAATATTTTTTCATAACAAATTACGTCATATTTTGCCTTTTTTGGGGTCATATTTCGCTATTTTTGGGCATATTTCACGGTTTTTTAGGTTATGAACATCCGAACCCTAATGATCACTAATGCCAGTTTAAAATAATCGGCACTTCTATCGTACGAACATGCATTGCAATACGTTCATTTTATTACTATGCTGTAATATCACGCTCCACACTGAAAATTTATAACACAACACAAAACATTGATTTCCTTTATCCTTTCATGCAAATGCTATCTTACTGATGTATGGTCAACGTGTGTAACCTTTCTGGAAACCAGAACATGCCACATTTATTAGTGATATAAATTAATGCTACTACTGCTTGCAGAAATAAATTTATAAACATTTTTATTTCATTGTTCCTGTTTCGGATTTTTGTTTTAACTTTCTGCTATGATAATTCACAGGAGGATGAGATGGGATGGGCATGTAGCACACGTGAGTGAAGACGAAAAATGTGTACAAACTGAAAATAAGAGGCCATTTGGAAGACCTCCAGTTTCATGGGAGGATAATATAAAAATGGATCTTAAAAAAACAGGGTGGGAGAGTGTGGAAAATTTATCTGGCTCAAAGTGGGGGCCAGTGGCTGGCTCTTGTGAATATGGTAAGGACCCTCTCAGCTCTGTAAAAGATAGGAGGAGATTCACCAGCTCAAAATAATTACAAACGACTACTGAACCAGCTTAGCTGAAGACATACAAATTTAAATTCCTCAAGGTAGAAGTTGAGGAATCGTGTAAGCAACTGACATAAACAAACAACTGTAATAACAATTAAAAATTATTCATCTGATGCTAAAAGTGACGTAGGGTACACTGTATAAAATTTCCCCATGCATACTTGACAGCAACAATGTTTATTGCTGTTTATGGTTATAGTTCCTGCGTCGACAGCTCAGGTTGAACTTGTCAGAACCCTAGAGAGCCCCTAAAAGAGGCCAAAAGACGTACTTACAAAGTTGCAAGTTTCGAGTTCCGCACAAGGAACGTTCGTAGGGCTGAGTACACAACTTACGTCCCAGACAAGGAACGCTAGTAAGATAAAGGTTAAGATAATGAGTATTTTTACTGACAAGATGTCAAGTGACAAAGGAACAGAAAGAATTGCATGATAAGGATCTTCATAACTTCTTTATTTCTTCAGCCTTAGAATGTAATCATTCGTATTCTTCACCCCACAACGTTATAGTAATAATATACAAAAGGATTAGTTTTATGTGCTCAGCAAACAAGCCACAAACATATACAAGGCTTGTTCAAACGAAACCTGTTCAGTAACTGTTCTGACTGAAGGAGCACAGGCCATTAAAAATAGTCCTCATGGGCAATGAGAGAAAAAAAACTTCAATGCCAACACAAAGGTGTCTTTATTCATATCACGTATGTAAGGTATACTCAATTTGGAATGTGTTTTAATTTTGAAGAAATGTCTTAAAACATACTAGATAAGATTTTTACATTTTTTTTTGAGAATATGAACTTCTGAGGAAAATGTTATGCATGACAACTCATTAAATTAATTATGTGGGAAATTTTAACATTTTACTGCCAAAGTATACGACCCTACAATTTTTTTTCAAGGACTCTGCCGGCTGAAAAGTAAACAAATTACCAGACTCTCTCCCCGTGAAGTTAGGCACTGGCACACACCACGTAACTTGCGCCAGTAACTGCTAGTGATTTTATATTACCTCAGATTTTTCCTTTCAGATTAATAAAAAGTCATCTTCCTTTTCATGTATCTTTAAACCTTTTTAAAGTCTTGCAAGTTAAATCAAGTTGACTGCATAAGTCCTTTCTGCTGCTGAAGCCAGTACTGCTGAAGTCTGAGAAGCCAAAAACTCCAGTACTTCTTGCAATCCGTCAGTGACATAATGAAAGTGTTTGCTGGAGAGCCGTCATTATATGCCACCACAACTAGACCTCTCAGAACCTGAAACAGTGAATGTTATTCTTAAAATAAAAAAAATCCATTGCTTCTGAAGGATCAATTGTTTAAATACTAACTGGCCATACAGTTTACTACAGCATAACTACTTAGCAACATATTCTGCTAGTGACTAAGAATTCAGAACTCTGTAAGACGTCATACGGAGGAAATCATAATTTTTCAACATACTGATTATTGAACATAATTTAATGTTTGAAACGGTAAACATTCTGATTCTTAAACACTGCAAAACCATCAACAAAAACAGAACTTAATCAAATTTCAAAGAAAGTTCTGAGAGGACCAACTGGTTTGTCACATCAATCTGTCAGAGCCAAAACTTTAAAACAAATTGTTCCCAGAAGACAGAAATCTTCATACTCATCGCCCTGATGACGGAAGCAGTATGACCTCTGAAACGTTGGTAAACATCGACCAGACTACACAGCGCAACAACCCAGAAGACGGAAATTTTCAAATTGTTTTAAACTCAGTATGGCACACCTACATTTTCAAATTGTTTTAAACTCAGTATGGCACACCTACATTTTCAAATTGTTTTAAACTCAGTATGGCACACCTACATTTTCAAATTGTTTTAAACTCAGTATGGCACACCTACCTAAGTTTTGACAAGCCATTATCATTTTGGTTTAATCCGATTAATTTCAATGGCACTTTCTTTGAGGACCTACGTAACATATTAATTACATCTTTTGATTTATCTGACAGGCTGATTAAATTGAGAAATTAAAAGGAAAAATTACAGTATGAATAAACAATGCAGAACATTTTACCAAGTGGTATGGGACATACTTTAAAAGTATAAAATGCCTAAACAAGTGAAAATATGCCTATTTAAAAGAACCACATGGCCATATAACATACAAAACTGAAACATGGACATGGACAAAGGCATATATTGGTAGATTATTGGCAGCAGAAATGCAATTTTTAAGAAGAATAGAAGGGAAAATGAAAAGAATAACAAATAAAATCATTAGAGAGAATCCAAAATTAAACACCTTGCAAGGCAAATTAACAAACAACAGAATGAATGAACACTGAATTTAAAAGGTTTTAAACATGCAAATGAAGGAAAAATGTCCAAAAAGAATGACCTATATCAAAGTTGGATAAACAGATTGGGAAAGAAATAAATTGGGGAGGAATTGTGGAAAGACAAAGATGGAGTGGCCTGGTTGTCAGACAACCCTTCTAAAGTAGAAACATCTTATGAATGAGAACAAAAATCAAAAACAATACCACATCTAAATCCCTGAGATTTTCATGTTATAACTCTTAATATAAGCTGGTACAGTAGGATAATACGCTTCTTCAACGTATGTTTACACTGTGTTCAATGATTAAAACTGTAGTCTCAGCTAGTAGAACAATGTTGTATAAATGTTACCTGAAAGTTGTATTTAACATCATAGTTCATAGCTCCAAGATAGGCACTTAGCTGAAGTGGGGCATCATAAGTTTTCTCAATCTCAGCTTTCTGTTTATCAGATTTCTTCCATTCAATTAGAACTGGCTTTCCTCTGTTAAAAAATTAGACAACAGACTGAAAATAAGTGCACAAAATCTACCTGTACATAATTCATGAGTGCTGTTCACTATCCATAATAAAGGGTCAAAAGCTGCATATTGAAAATGTCAAAGTAAGAAATGCACCCATCAGATGAACTAAACATATGATAAAATTAAATTGGGTATAGCAACCAGCATTCCACCAAAGTTTTTCATAATAACACAAAGTAAAGTAAAAATATATATAATAAAAATGATTATATTCTGCATTAGAACACTGCTCTTGACATCCACCATGCAAAATCTAATGCACTAACAGAATTTACTTAATATATTCCTGGATACATTACATCAGGAAAGGGATTTCAAAGGCAAAGTTTGTAACATTCTCTTACTTATTTCATGGTAATATCATGTCATTCACAAAACAAACACTAAAGATGAAACATTATCAGGCTCTTCTTATATATCTGAGAAGTAACAAGATTCAGAACTGGTCATATGGTTCTGAAGCCATCTTAGATGTTTGTAATATTAACAGTGTACTCTATCTGGTTGGTTGTGAAAGACTGCCACCAAGAAAAATCATTTCCTAACATTTTCCAAACATATTCACACAGTAATAACATAGCAGAATTTTCACTTTTGAATATGACAGGATAAAGAATAAAATTCTTGATAAATGGATGAGCGTATGTTTTGTAAATTAATAGAAAGCTGTAAAATAAAAATATAGAAAAGGAATCAAACAGGAACCACTTTCTCACAAAAGTATAGAAGTGATAATTTCCTTCTGATTATAAAAGAAGTGTATTTACAATTTTACATTTTCACAGTTTCAGAAACCCACAAGGTTACGAAACTTGAAATTAAAACAACAATCTTCTGAAAGTCAATAATAACTCATGAGTATGCACACAACATTTTATACCAATGGCGAAGATTGAAAAAGTGTGGTGATTTAAGTTCTATTTCTTGAGACTCAATCTACGCAGTTCAGAATGTGCTGTTAAAAAGCCAACAGAAAAATTAAATATTCCATACCATTTCTCATCAAATGAAACAACTTCTGCAGTTGACAGTACCATGAAATAAATAAAGAGGAAATAAATAAATTAGTTACAAAAACATTAAATATATTGGCACTAGATCCATCTATATACCAGAGGTAGTAAGTGGTTGGACAAACGAGATATGCATTTCAAGTAGTAATACTGTCCTGGACAATGTTAATTTTAGAAAACATAATTATAGCTGTTGATACCAATGTTGAAAAACAGGGAATTTCCTAATACTTACTTATACTTTGCCACACAATCAATGACACCCCTGTAGAGAAGACTTGAGTGAACAACATGACTCTCCAAAACTCTTACATCTGTTATATCTGTCATAACATTTTCCAGACTCTGCCAGCACCCTTCAACATGGTCCAGCTTTAGATCAACCTCTGGTATACCAGACAGATAGTCATGAATAACAGCATGAAACTGGCTTCCTCTGTCCAGCAGACCTGTGCAACACAAGGCATTTTTGAGATTTTCTACACTATTATTACAAATTAAGTTAAATATTTAAGGTCAAATTTTATCAAATGCAGTTGAACTGGAGACAAAAATGTCCCCTCCCCTCAACAAAATGAAGGTTAATTACTCAATTCTGCCAACAAACCTGGTTCATAAGAGTAACAGAATATAACAATATAAATCATAAAACCTGTTCATGGTGTAGTTGAATGCAGTCCTATTTAATAAAAAACAATCATAATGTTGGAGTTAGCATCTCAAAATAAACCATATGTGCCTTTAACTATTTTATTACATTTCTAGACAGATACAGTCTGTTCCATAATTCCAACATACCCCTGTGGTAGTTTACAAATCCTTCTTCACCAAGCAAATCAATCATTTTCTGACGCCACTTCTTTAGTGCTGCTCGAGAACTGTCAGACATTGTAGCATTTAAAATCTTTGTAACTGACGGATACAGAAGATAGTCCTTGTTATGAACTTGTTCTGTATTTGAAGATGTATTCAAAATGCTTTCAGTTGGTATCATCAATTCTGTATTTTTACATTCATTTATAAGGGGGAAGGTTGGTATGTTTCTAACAATGATCTCAGGAAGTTCTAATACAGTAGATTTTTTATCTGTTTCTTCTACATTTGTCACATGGCCGGTACATAAGTTTCCAGCACTGTTTGAAGAAGCTCCATTTTCATTATTTTCGAGGCTTAATAATGATGTATGATGATAATTGCTTGCCTGACTTTCAGATTTTACAAAGAAATTAACATTATGCCGTTTTTGTGATGTCTTCAGTGATTGGTCCCTAGGTGTGTCACTTTCATTACTTTTAACTTCAGAATCTGTGTTTGAATTTCTTTTCATTTGTACTACATGGCTTGCTGGAGGTGTCTGCCTGTACCACCATGCTTCTGATGAAGTTTGATTTTGAACACAGTCTAACTGCTGCTCTGAAGATGAGGAAATTTGAGGTCCCTCTCTTGCTTCTCTTCTACGTTTCTGTGGCCTTGTTTCTAACAGTTCACCAAACAATGATTTGTTCTCTTTATTTAGCTTCTTGATCACTTCACCAACATTTCCCTTTTTTGTTTGTAAATTAGCTCTCCTTAATAAAATGGTATACTTTGTATACATAACTCTAAACAACGTTGATCCAAACATTTTAAACATCCAAACCACAAAGTCTGTCAAACTAAAGTGAAAAAGTGTCATTTGAAATTAAATTACCAGACATGGTTAAGTATCCTTAACACAGTATCCCATGAGACGGAATGCACATACGATCAACACAGTTCACATCAAACACTTTCACTGGAAGTATTAAAATTCTATATCCCTTTCTAAGAGTTCGTCATTAATTACGATAGGGGTGATCACCTAGCTTCGTCTTCCTAGTTATTTAGCAAATAAGGTTATGAACGAAAAGGAAATAAAAAAACCGTTCTCTTAAAGTTCAATTCGGATTTGCATTCATATATTAATTTCATCGGAAGTATTTTAATACGTAAGTTCCTTTGTTTTAGATATAATTATACCTACAATCAAAACACAAAACTTAAACCGCGATTGCCATTGCCACCATAATACGTGCAAAAGCCCAACAAAATCCCTACAATCTTAAATATTCCCTCTGCAGATTGAGTAGGCTCATTGTATAGGGACATGGAGGTAACATTTTTCGGCACTGTAGGAGAGTGTGACCAGTGCCAAGCATGGCCTACTCTACCATTGTTAAGAGTAGCTGTTTTCAATTCGATCCATTTATGAAAGTCATCATTACAATAACGGAGATTAGTTCAGGGTCTATCCGAATCAGTTGTGCCACAACATACAATTATTAGAATCATATCTGACAATGATAAAGTGCTGGGTTCAGTATAAACATTCTAGTGACTCCACATTATAAATGTAAAGTAAAGTAAAGTTTATCCCACTTTATGCCATGTAGGCGTTTGGGGTGAGGAAAAAAATACTAAATAAAAGCACATTTCTTAATAAATTTACAAAACATTTAAAATACTTATGGCCCATTTGTATTTTATCAACAATGGCCCCAAAAATTTGAGATTATATTCATATTTCTTGCATAAATACAAATTTTTTACAAGTTCAGCCCATGCTCGATTAATTATCTTGGTGTGATTTATTTGAGGCTGTATTTTGTCTCCATCAAAAACAGCCTTACTACATTTGTGAGGTATGTGCCATATGGCAATGCACTGAATACTACTGTTTTTCAACTACTCACCTGTAAATGCTATCTGTATGCCATATGGTAAAGAACTGTGCAATGACTTATTTTTGAATCCCTTGCCCATTAAAATTAAATATTATATCACCCTGTTATGTGATCAGTTTCAGCGTAAGGTACAGGAAGTACCTGCTATTATCCCCTCACTGGTTGTCAGGTAATGTATAATGACAGCACAGTCTCTCACAAAATGAGGGAGTAGGATAGGATACTGCCATAACGTGTTGTCAAGCTCACCTTCACCATTGTGTACAATATTTCATTACAGTCAGTCTCTAAAATTAGCTACTAGTCAATTTTCATTATTTTCCTCAACATTCAAGCCATTTATATAACAAAAAGAAAATTACATTTTGTTGAAAGAAATGCAGCTTCTTAATAGTTTCCAGTAGCATAACTAGAATATGGTCATCAGATTCTGCATTTACCACCTACCAAATAAACTCATCATCTCATCACCAGAAAATTATATTTACTAGATGCAAGAAACAACAGACATGATGGAAATCAGTTTCTGCATTCAAAATTTCTAACAGTACTATGTTACATAACCACACCCCTTCCCTTTCCCAGTCTCATTCACTGACCATCAGCAAACTAAAGGAACATGAATGAAATACTATTTCAGCATTTTTAATATTCCTTCTGGCTTACATTCATAAGGAACTGACAAGACCTTGACTATGTGACAATGTCATGACCACATGACTGTAATTTTACAATTTTTCTGTAAAAATAACCTTCACAAGGTTGAAAATGATAAATAAATCACAGGTACAAAGAATATTGGACTACTGTAAACAGTAGTAAACACATTTGCAGCATCATAATTGCTATAAAATGGCTCTAAATAAAGGCCTACTTAACCATATACTAGGATGATGCAATTCCAGATGGAACATGCCTAACAATGTGACAGATGGATGATAAATGTTAAAATATCAATTCAGCCCCCTTATAAATGCACCTTTCAAATAGACTAACTTGTGAACAAACATATTTTCAATTGGCCTACCAATATTTCCACTAACTGTATCTTTCTGAATTCAGTTAAAATACAAAAATTACGAAGAAACAAAAGTGTGTTATCACAGTGAACTACATATCATGGGATATATTAATACATTTTCTTCCAGGATATGTTACAATATAATGAGGTACAAACAAGGTATATATTACAAGGCAAATAACATGACCAGTAATGTTTATACTGTTTGCAACATGAAAATTTCCTTTGGTGCACCAGAGAATGCTTTAATTTGTGAAAAACTTAAAGAATTTCTGTAGTTCTACCATTATTTCCATTTCACAGTTTCCCATAATTTTTAGAGCAGCCATCACTTCTGATTGATACAGGAGTTTCTTCGCAACAATATAACAAGATTCATTCTCTGACGAAGCATAAACAATACCACCTGAAAGAAAGAAAAATAGTATGGTTTATACACCCTCTTACCTTGTAAAAATGTTATGCATACACGTATAATGACAATCATAGTCAGAACAACCTTCATGAAAAAGGAATAGCACTCTTGACTGTAATTTATTCTCCTAAAACATTAATATCTTTTAACAAAAGATATTGAGAATTCATACTTAAAATCTAAAACAGAAATTTGGTTTCAGCATTTTATATATACTGTGGGTAAAGAAACAACAAAACCTCTCAATTGAAAAAGTTAAAATTCTACAGCTGGAACAAATAATGTATATTGTTGTCATACTGTAGGTCTACTACTACATATAATTACTGATTCAGCATCAACTTAAGGCTAGAAAACAATGTTTAAAAACAACAATGCTTCTTTTTTTGCGGGGCAATCCACAGAAAGTTACAGAGGGGGAGTCAACAGCTGGGCAGAAACTGAGTGAAAACTGGGACTTTCAAAATCAGAGAACTGTAATGATAAAATTATGAGTGTAACTTCCCCTTCCAGCATATCAGAAACAATGTAGGAGCTGACAGGTACAATGGGAAACACTATCTTCAAAATTTTAACAATGAATTTTGAAAATGTCATCACAAATTACATGGTTATAAAATTACAACTTTTTAAAGTATTATTAATTTTATGAAAACTGTAAATCCAAAACCATTCTTCAATTTTGCTGCATGTATTCTGAGCTATAATAATAATAATGCTTCTTTGTACAATACCTTGTATCTATTTCTATTAATTAACAACAAATGTGAGTCAACTTACAAGATTCTATTCTTTTCAACAGAGATAATACTGTTCCTACATCATCTTTAAACTTTACATATCTGGATTTGATCAATTTTGTCAATCCATCTCTCTCTCTTCTGTTTGCAACCTTAATTATTTCCAGGAGGCTCTTCCCAAACAGATCTATCATCTTTGTTTCTTCACTGTAGATGTTGTTTTTCCCATGGTCAAAAGGGCTATTAATGCTACAGTTTTCATGATAGTAGTGGTAATGTTTTATTTCAATGCTGTGAACATCATATGTATAAAGCAGCTTCTTCCACAGAAAGTCCATTGCTTGTGGAACTGTTAACAATGTAAGGAGTATATTTGGTTCCACTAGTTTCATGAGACTAGAATATGGATTCATCTTCAAGGATGTTGACTTTTTATTCATTTCAGTGGAATATGCAGGAATAAATTTTGCTGCTTCTTTTCGTACAACATGATCTTCATCTTGAAGCAAGGTAAGCACAACATCCAAAAGGATTTCAATAATCTCTTTACACACTTCTTCTGTAGAGAATTCTCTGGAACTTTGTGCAAAAATTTCCCGAAGTGATGGAACTAAAAGATTCATGGCCCTTGCAGCACTAAACCTAAAATCTTCTTCAAACTTCATTACATCACTTCTGTCTTTGATACAGAGTGCAAATTTCAGTACAAATTCTAAAGTTTCAGTTGATAATCCAATGCAATTTCCATGGCCAAAGTACTGTGAAAGAAGCCCAGCAACCACTGGAAGGGCTATCTTACTATATTCAGATTTGTTTCTGCTGTCACTCAAAGACCACATATAGATCTTATGCAACTCTTCGAAAGTTATAACAACATGAACCTTCGTATCTTGTATTAACACAAGCATTACATCAAGCAATGGAAATAAAGCATGACAGTCCTTGGCAACTTCTAAGCAAACTTTCAAAATAGCAATAAATAATGAAGCTTTTGTAGCAACACTGATTTTTTCATCATGAAGAAGCCTCCATTTTAGACTCATAAAAGATGATGTTACAATATCTGGGCACTGACTGAACAGCATATATGAATTGTACCATGTGGAAACAAGATGATATGGGCAACATTTCCTCACAACCACTTCTATGACTTTGGCAGCCCAAAGAGAGAGCCCAGGTTTTAATGAATTCTTAATGTTATCATTCTGCAATGTCTTGTGTACATCTAACATCCTTTCATATGCTTCATTAGCTGAAATGTATGCTGTCCCTACAGTATTAATTTTATCTTCAATTAACTCAAGAAGTAAGAACCTGTTGAAAAATGAGCAGGAATCCAAGTTCATGTAATTTTTGAGAGCATCTTTCAATTTTTTAATCACTTCAAGCATCTTGGACTCAAATTCCGATGTATTTTGACTGTCGTGATTTAACTTCTCCAGAAGATATTTTAGTGTCAATAAAATTCCATTAAGAACATTTTCTCCAACAACAAAATAACTGGAATGTGTTCCATCACAATCTTTGTGAACCTGTAATTTATCTGCAATAGCCACAATGGTTTGACAGGTGCTGGAAAATGGCACAAACCTTTCATATGCTTTTGCTGCCAATTTGCGAACATGATAAATAGGACTGGAAATCAGTTGCAGAAAACAAACACGATACTGGGCAATCATTTCAACCAATGGCACACTGATAAATATTTCAATGCCTACAGTAACTTTTGCTAGCAGAGACAGCATAGGAATTAGATCTGCATGTTGTTTCAAAGTTTGAGATGGACAGCAATTTGCAGCTTGCTGTAGGGAGACTAACATAAAGTCAGTCAGTTCCGGAAAGTGGCTAAAAAACTCTTCAACACTGACACCACTTCCTAAGGTCAGTTCCTCATCCTGAATTTTCTTCTGTCCTACAAGTTTTGGAATAAGTGCACCAGATAACTGTAATGCTGCATTTCTGTAAACAGAAGAAAGAAAACAAATTACTGCAGTAGTAATTATATGATAATCAATATTAAACATTTATTCCCACTCCCAGTTCAGGGTCTTGGACTGGACAAGCTCTCAGTTTTCTACGAGCACTGTCCTCTCAAATGACATAGATCACGAAGTAAAGTAATAAATGTGCTTACAAAATGTTATCCAGGGATACAGATTATCCCGATCTAATGGACCCAACAGATTAAGTCTTATACATTTATCTGATGGCAGAAGCAGAAACTGCTTCCAAAAGGTTTTGTTAACAAAAAACTGTACAAAGGAAAATGCCCAAAAATATGTCAGTTTAATAACACACCTTCACCAAAAAAGTATGGGGTGAACTTTAACAACATTGGGTACCCAGTAATTCAACTTCACTTCCTGGAAGAACAACAGCTCTAATTACAGAACAGATTTATCCTGCACCAAATGAGTTAATTCATCATACTTAAAAGAATGATCAACAACCATTCTTTATCAATTCTGAAGGACTCTGACGGGGGTGTTATACAATCTGCAATGTTGGGTTTTCTTTTTCCGTGTCCATCATCTAATGTTTTAATAACATGTAACATTTTGAGAACTGGGTCTGTCCTCAAAATGTTGTGTATTTTTATAACATCAAATGATGAACAAGGTCCAAAAACTCTATGATCCAAACCATTCTTTAATTAATACAAGAGATATTTCTAGGTCAGGCAAATTTTATACTACTTCATGTGCATTCCAGCACATGAAGTGGTATAAAATAAGGTTACATTACCTGACTGTCCACACCGAGGACGAGAAGTTGCTGAAGCATATTATTGTTACTGAACTCATATACTGAGCCATGTCTTGTCTCAATGATGAATCTTGTACCAGTATTCTCAAGAAGTGCAGTGCCTGTGCTTGTGGGAGGTCTACTAACACTGATTCTGGTTCAGAACTAATCCTACTGCCCAAGGGAGCTCTGGCTATTTCCAGAAGTTGCGATACACACATGTGAAGAAGTGGCTGAAATGAAAATATCATGTTATTATCAGTCAAGTCAGAGTGACACAAAACTGAGACTTAGTGTCTTGTTATAAATATAATGTTTACACAGATCCTTTTAATAATCCCAAGATATTTTTATTTTAATATAAATGTAAATATTAACCTGTTTATTTATTAATCATTTGACTGTAGAATTTATCAACTTGCCAATGTACAGAAGCCTAATTCAAGAAGTTGCTGAGGGATAGAAAAATTGTATAACCAATGATATCCATTCATAAGAATATGCAGACTGCCTGGAGAAACCCCATCAGAAAACAGAAGCCAGAGAACTGAACAACAGTGACAAAACATTAACACATTTGCATAAATACCTTACCTTGCCAGTCTGCATATCACTTGCCACAATTTTATGAATAAGAATTGACAATCCAGCAGAACGTCTGGTGACTGATGCTTTAAGGCCCCCACATGCCACAGAGCCCAAAAATTCAGCCAGTATTTGTCCCAACATCAACTGCACATCTTTATCACAAGTTGGATTACAATCTGCAGTCTGAGATGTGACAGTCTTCACAAATGTGGACAAGGCAACTCCAGCAGACTCTATGGCTCCTTTATGCCGGCACCGAGTGAGAACCTGAGTAATTAGTCTTCCACAGCGCTTTACTGTTGCTATACTGCAATTTGCACTACAGACTAGGCCACTTGCTAGAGTACAGCAAGCCTAAAATGAAACAACACCATATGCAAATTAATGTTTTCCATTTTAAAGTGCACATATACTAGTTACCTAAGAGCAAATATGATGTAAGGAAACATTGAATTAAAAGGAACAATCTGCATTTCAGCCATTAGGTGTTACAAAACTTTCAATTTCATATTTCTGGATAGCCCACATCAAAACAATCATCTTGGTAAACAGCATCATAGACACAAAGATTAATTTTTCGTCTTCCTGTACGAGAATTTTAAAAATTATATTTTTTAAGATTCACTGTATTACGATTTGAGAACAAATGTGATGTGAAAGTTATGAACACAAATCTTACTTTCAAATTCAGCCAGATACAACTGAAAACCAATTGGTGAGCTGGAGATAGCTGCATTCCTTCTTCATCTACTGATGCCAAATCTGACAGCGACTCCTGTATACTGCTTTGTATAGCCTCATCCATCTCAGCAAATGAAGGTGCAACACCTGCATTAATATTCGTATGTCAAACAATAACAATAATGTATGTCATGAAGAATTACAGCCTCTTTATATGAGTTCTTTGTGAAAACTGAAAGAATAACAGGGAAATCTTGTCTGTTTGTTCATCAGATTTTAATGAAATTTAATATTTGCTGCAGTAAGCAATCTTCTCAAAGTAGCTCATCATATACTGCACATTGTATATAACATCAAATAATATATACCGACCAGACTACACAGCGCAACAACCCAGAAGACAGAAATCTTCATACTCTGATGACGGAGGCAGTATGACCTCTGAAACGTTGGTTAACATCGACCAGACTACACAGCGCAACAACCCAGAAGACAGAAATCTTCATACTCTGATGATGGAGGCAGTATGACCTCTGAAACGTTGGTTAACATCGACCAGACTACACAGTGCAATAACCCAGAAGACGGATATCTTCATACTCACCGCTGTGAGAACCTCAAGTCTTACATAATATATACCTCCTTAACATACACAACTTTCATTTGAAACAGCTTTTAATAAAATACGTGGAAAATAAGTTGTGACTCTATATAGTGTCAATAGTTATGTGAGAACAAATTTCTATCTGCTCATAATGGGAATGCTGTTGCTCTTTGTTTCCATTTCTTCCTACTGTTGAAGAACACACATAATTACATATTTAATCAGTAACAGATGTTGATAATTTAAGTTTAAAATAAATATAATAAAAGTTAGTGTGATTCAGTACATATATGATATGCATTCAGCATTTAAATATTGTCTTACAATTAATTTGAAACAAATTCTTGTTTAAATTACATAACAAAGAACTGAAATAAAGAAGGTTGTAATGAGAGACATGTAGAATACATGGTGACGTAATAAACAAATGGAAAAATCTCAAAAAACAGATCTTATGAGAGAAGAAGAATTGTAGAAGGAATGGTTACCTGCAGTACTGGCTGATTTTGCTGCCAGGAAGTCTAGAAAGAAGGAGACTGTTTGTTCCAACAAAGTGACTGTTCTGTTCACTTCCTCTACAGACATGCATCCACATTCTGGTCCATCTGACTGTGTAGCAAGGTGAATTAAAGCAGTGATGGTACCATGAAGTGGAGAACCAGAGGAGGCTGCCTGAAAGATGTCTCCTTTCAGTGAAGTAAGTTGTGCATCTGCCTGTGTTAGAAGAAAAACTGACAACGGTGCCGATCCATAAGTCTGTATGACATTTTCAGAACTCAATACTGCTTGGGTATTCTTGGAAGGATCTTCATACCTACAGGTGCCACTGTTAGTTTCAAACTTTTGAACATTTTTTCCTTCTGGAGATTCACTTAAACCCCAGTCTTCATAAGGGAATAACACCCAATCATCTGGTTTCACATTTTGTTCTTTGTATGTGTAAAATCCTTTGGAAATAGAATGGCACTCAAATCTAAATTGAGGAACATCAACTTCTAAGCTTTCCTGATGAGAGACAATCCTAATATCATGCTGTCTACCACCTGATCCTGCATGCAAGAGAGGAAAATCTGTATCATTAATTACAGATGATTTAAAACAGTGTGGCTGTTGGAATTTTGGGGTTTGATATCCAGGCAAAGATGATGCAGAACTGTGTGCATTCCAAACAGACAAATTTTTAAAGTCTCTTAACTTATTCATTGATGGATTGTTATGTTTTTCATCTTTTGTACCATGCTTTACAGGCAAGCCCTCAAATTTATGTAAATTTAAAGACAATGCCACTTCAACCTGTTTATTCTTATAGGGATTTCCTGAAAATCTTGTTCTTCCAGTCAACATGAATAATCTCGCGGAAATCTGATAATCTGCTTCTTCTTCTTCTTTTGCTGTTTGCCTATTCCAGCTATCTTGCTCAACCTGTCCCTCAAGTATATTTTGTGTGAGATCACTGGACTGGTGGCTGGTCACTTCTGATGCAGATGAGCGCCGAACTTTGTCAAGGACCTCTAAAGGAAAATTATTTCTCCTGCTAATAGATGAGTCAGGCTGTGATTTATCAATACCAGAAGTGGTAGACTTATCAACTAATCCATCTCTTGACACTACTGCCATATTTTTGTCAGATACCTCAACACCACAAACATCTTTCAATAGTATACAATGCACTTTCTTTTTTATTTCTACTTTACTATGGACAGATCTATTAGGCTTGTTATAAAGACCAGCCAACAATTTTTGTTGATTATACAGCATTAAGCTGCTACTACGGCTTCTATTTCTGGTCAAACTTTTGTTATATTTATTGTTCACCATACTAAAAACCAATTCATCAGATTTCTTTGGTGGCATTTTATATGTCCACTTACAAAGAACTTTCATAAGCAAAGCCCCACTTTCTCTTTCATAAAATACTGGGCTGTTACAAAGCCTCAATGCATAATCTAGCAGAAGTTTATTCTCTTCAGTATTTGATTCATTGAAACTGAAATATGTCATTAGAATTAAGGCTGCAGTTTCCCTGATGTCAGCAGTGGGGTCCACAACACAACTCAATAAGGTTTTATGACTTCTTTCAGAATTAAAATGCCATTTTCCAAGTTGCAGGGCATACTTCATCACTGCCTCAGCTTCTAATGCCACCCCTTTCCTTTTCAGTACACAGCTTCCCTTTGTCCTTTGTGCTGGTTCACTAAAATAAGATAACACCAGCATATAAAGCTGCAGAGAAAGAATTTTCCTCTGGTAATTAGTTCCTGGTTCAAGATTAGATATGAGGAAATTATGCAGCCAATTCAAGAATTGTATGTTTTGTGAAATTTGAGTTCCGTCAATGTCTTTACTTTCTTCTGAATTTAGAAACACATATTTCTTATCCTTAGCACGCTGCTTGGGTTTTTGTGTTCTCTCTTCCACTTTTAATTCACGAAGACTAGAGTCACATATTCGTGCAAGAAACAAAGTAAATGAATTCAAAATTGCCTGTCGTAGAGAAGCACTGTCAATGTTTGCATTTTCCAGCAAGAATGTCTTTAACAACTCAAACTCTTTGAGTGAAGGTATAATACAAGTTTTAGAAGATATGCAGACCACTGCAAATGCCTCAGCTCTGACTGTCTCACTGGAATTTTGAGTGGCAGAATTCATAAAATTCAGAAGGTCCAAAAATTTAAAAGAACTGATTGAAAAATTTTCATCCCAGGTGTTAAAAAACAAGCCACTTTTTTGTCCAAGTTTCAATAAACTAATGACAGAAAAAATGATATTTTCCAAACCAGATGATTGTAAGATGTCAACTAATTGATCCAATAGTAAGTTCAGAAGCAGAGGAAATCTCTTCAATGTGCTTGGTAACCAGTAGTTGAACACATTCTGCTTTTTAATGCTGTAAAGAAATACATGATAGTAATATCACATAATGTAAACAATTTCAATCGATCACATATTAGGCCTATTGCCAACCTTATGCCCATTGCTGGATTAGTAATATAATGGACACTAAAATTAAAATATGATGCTAATAAAATGGTAATTCTTGTTAGTTGCTCATTTTTGTGACATAATTTATCTTAATGTATAATCCTTTATCCTCCCAAAGGTCTCACCACCTTATGGAAGGCAAATAAATTTTGCCGCTTAAGGCTTCTGCGCTCAAATGACCCTTAGGGCTACGCTGGCGGGAGCTTCGGCTCCTGGTAGGGTCACCCAAACCGGAGAGGTCTAAGGTGATGCACCAGACTAAGAGTGACACCCTTGTCTTCCAGGTTGGGGATTGGGCATGGGGCTAACAACCCCACCCCCAAAAACAATTATTATGAAACCCTAGGGAGGCCAAAGCCCACCCATGGCTGTAGCACCAAGGAAGAATAAGTATAATCCCTTATATACTAAAAGAGTCAGACCCTTGTGTACTGGGCCTGACTCATAGAACCAGTAAGAGACCAAAGTCTGACTTTATTCAGGTTGTCCTGGTTATTTAAACATTGTTTCAAGGACATGCATAACTCAAAACTCACCTTTCTAAAATGCCAGACTGACTTAAATTTTCATTGTATACCAAACTCAAATTACTGTTTGGATGCATGAGACCACATAATTGAGCAAACACTGGTTCATCCACTTAAGACTCAACAAGAAAGCAGGATTCTTAAAATGAAACATGATCCAAGAAGAAAAGGAGAAACAGGAAGACTTCAGAGTTGACAGATCAATTTTCATTTTTACTTAATCATAAACCAGATCTTGGCCTGAAATAACAATTCCAGAAAATGAAATACCTTAAAAAGAATTTAATTACAATGGCAGAATACAAATGAAAAAATTAAGTAAGGTCCAATAGGATCCTGGTGGAAGACAATGATGAAGCCTAACTGGACTTTCTTTTCGCATATTACTTTATTAATTCGATAAAGTTCTGTGGAAGGACATAAAGATAAAACGTATCTTCCTGAATAAAGATTCAGATCTTGACTCACAAATTTAGAGTTGTAACATGCATGTTTATAAAGGTTTTCAATTTGCAGCCACCCACCTAATGACATCTCTGTCAGTCAGTATTTCAGTAATTAAAGTCATGAAGACAATAATCCATTCATCTGAATTCATGTTATTGAGACAGCACTTATAAACATCACTGCCAGCTGATACCAAGTGGCTCTGAGACAGGCTCGAAACAAGACCTGGAGCAAGATCGGGAAAATCTGAAAATGCCTATAATGAAATGAGAAATGGTTTAACAAAGAGAATTTAAGAACATATTAAAAACACATTTTCTTTGCTAAATGACTTTTCTAAACCTTCAATTTGCCCTAAGAAAGAGAATGCATGGAGCTATACAACCACTCCCTTATACATCTTCAAAGTGTACTGTTTAATTAAGCACATGAGCAGCTTTACATTCACGAACCAAATAACTTCATATTGCAGCTGCCAGTTATTCAGATGGTTAAGAAATTCCCTGCTATTATGGAAGGCAAAAACACACAAAACCCCAACACTGAATCCTATCTTGAACACACTTGAAATCAGATCTATTCCTTCACATCTAATGTCTCACCGATGTACAGATCAACCAAATTACCTCACTTCCAAACATCTTACATGTCTCATGTATCTCATTCTTTATTCTAAATCAGAATATTTATATTGGTTTGCTGATGTTCTATATTTTAATATTACCATAACTGAAAGAATTCCTAGCAAGCACAGAATCCTAAAATAATCATTTCACAATGGCAGGAACATTAAAGGAATCCAAAGTGTAAGCCAGTTACGGAGTTAATAAGAACGCACAAAATATACCCTTTGTAGGAGTGGGAATGACATGTCTATACTGCATGATTCAACAGCAGAACTTCACAATCTGTAGAGACATTAGGATAAATAGATAGACCAATGAATATACTTAACAGGTACTCCCACAATGCATCTGAATATTATGTTCTATTTTACTTTCATTTCTTAATCACTTCCTGCAATTAACGCAGTAGAATGCCTTGAAACTAAATATTCACTGCCATTTTTAAAATACTTATATTAGTTTAAGAAAGGATGTAGCAAATTTAAGTGACCTGGTAAAAAGACAAACATTGTCTGCATGCAGATTCCTGTTGAATGCTACAAAAAGCTTTGCTTCCCATGATATCGAAATAATAACTTTCTAAAAGTATAATTTCAGATCACTACCTTTCTTACGCCGTATCTTGGCAGTAACACACTCAACATATAGTATTTGCTCTTCATTTTCCATGGCTGTTCTTCCATTGTATGATGCATCAGAGATGTTACAGACTGTAATGTATCTTGATCATGCAAATCTATTCTGTTTCTTGAAGACACATCTAAGAAGAGTTCAAATATTTTGGTATTCTGTTCCTTAACACCACTGATGGGACTCTCCCAGTTGCTATTAATGACTGAAAAGATCCTCCTCAAAATATCACTTGTCATATTGAACTCGAGCTCTGAACACACTTTTTTCACCCACAACACCAACACTTTGAATGCTATGCTTGTCAGTCTTGAGTACTTCATACAGCCATTTTCCAGAATGTTCAACATTGCATAAATTAGTGGACTGTCCTCTAAAGACATGTCATATAAAACACTTGCTGCTTCATTGCTCTTCAATATACCGTAACAGAGACAAACTTTCAAGACTTCTACATTTTGTATAAAAATTTGTAGGTTCAAGCCAAAACCAAAAAAAATGTCCCCTTCTGTATTCAGATATGACAAATATAAATTTTCCATTTCATGCATGCTTGACACAGCATGAAGAGCTGAACAGAAGGCTGTTGAACACATCATCTGGCCATCAAGTGGTAGACTACAAGAAGCAATTATATATATTAATGATACGCTAATATCGCGGATGATTTCTCTTGTACAACACTCTAGTCCTGAAGATAATTTCTGCAGGATGCCAATTAGAAGCTGAAAAATAAGAAGTGTACAGGTTGAAATCTTCCTGTATTCTCAGATCTTTGAATAACCAATGCAAGTTACACATTTTGTGGAACATAAGTGACATTTCTCTTCTCTGATCTTTAAAAATGTAACATGTACTGGATTCACAGATAAAGGAAATTTCCAGAATTTGGAGGGGGACACACTCTGAGGTGCAACAGTGTTTTTTACAGATGAGGACATGTGACTGGGAATTTAGGACACACACATAGACTTCCTATCACTTGCATTTCCAAACTTCAACACAGATCTCACATAAATTCCATAAATATTGCAAATTTTTACATTGGTTCAAGTTCAAGGTGATGGAAATTTAACCACAATATTCATAATCAA
>NW_019059712.1:1215599-1263949 GCF_000696155.1 Zootermopsis nevadensis | reverse complement strand
TGATGTACAGATCTTGACTGCATTTTCTTCCTGTTATCTAACAATTTATGACATAATGTCTCACTTATTACAAATGTTAATTTATAATTAAAAGTTACAATATCCATATTCAAGAAGATGGTTATATCAATTATGGCAGTTCTAATTAATGTAAATAAAATGACACTTCTGACACACCGCAGAAGAATCAATACAGTACAACAGATATAAATGTCTTAGACTGACAATAATTTTTAGAGCCAAATGACAGGAACAGAAACAAATAGCAGCAATAAGTACTGACAACATGGTGGATGATAGATATCAACAATTTTTATCAATGGACAGTGTGAATATGTAACAAATATACTGGCACATTACCACCAAACCTCAGAGACAAAAAACATGAAGTACCATTCTTTGGTAAGAAGCCAACATTTAAATGGAGTTATGCCAAAATAATAAAGGTGCAAAACAGTTGTTCCAAGTGGCAACAGAACTCAGAAGACAACCCATATGATATTATTCACATCCTTAGGTTTTAATGTCACACCCTATATGACTCAATGCTTTCCACACTGACTTTAAACTAAAAGTTTCCCATCAATTTCTTTACACAATTTATAGAGTATGGTTAAATTAGATCTGAGATTCTAATGGCACTGAGTATGAAAATCACTTGGTAAACTTTTACTAGACATGACACTACAACCCAGAAGACAGCCATCTATTTTGTATGGTATTTGCAAAAAACTGACAGTGGAGCCACGGTTCCGGAGGATCTGACATAAATATGCAAACGCAGCAGTAGTGTGAAGTGCCTTTATTTGTATAAATAAATGTTTGTAGAACCTAAACCATTTGTGATATGTAAAATCTGAAAACAGATATGGAAAGCTCAAGAGGTAATACGTATTTCGTACACAATGTCCAGATCCATCTCTTACGGTTTTCGAGAGGCGGGCGCTTAACGCACCAGATGCATTGAAAATTGTACACATTGGTTCATTAAAATTACAATAAATGTAAAAACAATTATAATTACAATAAAATACATTACAGATTCTTAAAGGTCCTTATTTACTGATTACTTTACATTACTCTTATTCTTACCATTCCTGAGGAATGAATGTTTAAATGTGACTCGGCGCTGGATCTTACACATCTTCGTAACTAACGCTGTTTTTGCCGAATGACCCTTCCGTATAGACGTATTTACATAAAAAAAAGTACTTAAAAAGTTGAAGTATTTAATATCACTATATTTCATTTACAAAAAAATTTCTTTAACACATAAAGACAGGTACCTTCATATCACCAAGAGATTAAACCTGGAAACCACTGTTACAAGAATGAAAAGCAGTCAAGGATAACTACAAAAAATTAAGATATCTATGAATCAGTCAAACCAGGTTATAGTAAAGAAAGTTAAATAGTATACTTTAGGCCATCAGCAGAAACTGATGGCTTTTCAGCACCAATGCATATTTTACCCAAAAGCAAAACTCCTTTCAGATATTACACTAAAAGAGTGCACAAATTACAACTTGCCAGCTCTTTGTAGACTCTATGTCTCCGAGTAACAGTCTGCAATGGGCTTGTAGTCCTGGGTACAACTGGTGGAGGGGATGGGATCCTGAAACACACCATTTAATCCACCATTCAACAGACACCACATAATGAATCAACAGAGGGGATCATTTAAAATACAACAAACAATTGCCATTCCCTGATGATGGAAACAGTCTCCGAAACATTACAAATTACTCCATACTGACACAGCGAATTACTTCAGAATACTTCATTGCATTCAGTTCATGTAAAAGCTTCAAATGTTCTAATGTGCTGGTTCGTGCTGACCATTTCAACTTGTACTGTTACATTAACAGCAGGTAAATATACTATACCATCTTGTGGACAGCACAAATACACACACAGTGAGTTTCATCATAAGTGTACTCACAAGCAACCATTACTGGACTCTGCCCTGCATCTTTTCCAAGTATTTGGAGTTCTTTCCTTTCTCTGCTATTCTATGTTCAAATGTTCTGCTCATGTATTAACAGACATAACTTCATAAACCCATATTTCATTCAGCTAATAATACCATGGACTAAAAGAAAATTAGGAAATTCCAGACAAAATTACCATATTTCCTCAATTTTAAGAGGCTATCGATTGTTAAGGCACACATTGATATAGTAATGTTTCCAGGGGGGGGAGAGAGAAAGAGACAGACAGACACACACACACACACTATATATATCGACTTTCAAATGCCATCAAATGTAAGATGCACCCAATTCCAGAAATTTTAAAATGTGGAAAAGAGTATCTTAAAATCAAGAAAATGTGGTATATGAGGAATGTGTGCCATACTTTTTCTACAAAAATATTTCTGTATTTGGGCCAACACACCCTGTTCAATGCGTAAAAAGTATTGATTACTTGAGGGTTCAGTGACTGGGGTGATGTGCCATATGGTAACCGATAAAAACCTATGAAAGTGGTGACAGGAAACAAACATTTCATGCCTTAACAACTAAAATCCAAGAAATTCAATGGAATTATTTACTTTATTTAAACAACATAAATGTATGAAAATTAAGAGGTTAATGCTACAAACCATATATAAGCTGTCTCACTAAATATTGAAACAATTGTCTCACAATATGTGGTTTTCACAAAATATTACAATGTAAAGGACGGGAATGAACGACCAGATCAGATTCATGTTTTCTGATAACAGCACAACACAATTTTCAGTAATTTAATGTCACACATTTAACAAAATTTTCTTCATATAAAAAGTTCTGCATTCTAAGTAGGATTACTACTTTATTAGAAACATATTCTATAACATAGGCAATTTCCTATATTCCATAATTCAAAATCAAACACACTTAGATATAAAGCTTGGAAAAATGGAAGGGTAGCAATGTTGATTTTGTTAGCATGATGTTTTCAATTTAGTGAGTTAATGGCGAACCTCACTTGTCCAGAGGCTCATACCCCTCTTTCTCGATGCGTGCCTTGAACTTCAAGTAGTCTCTTTTCCGGTCAAAGTGCTTCACCTGAAAACAAGAAGTCCAATTATTTTTCCTTATAATAAATATTATTCATCAACAATGCTTAATGTACAGACATTAGATTGAAGATTAAAATAAAACTCTTAGGTCACATCACACTAAGAGCATAAGTTGACTGTGACAAGACAGGTGCTTGATAAACATGGATCCAAACAGAAGACAAATGTTTTGTAGTAGTAGCTATTAGAAAAGAAACTTACTCCATGTTGTGACTATCTACATATTACCTAATCCATCCATCAATAAATTAAACCAATCAATAAACAAGCAAACTTAATTACAATTGAGCCACAAATATGAACACTTTCACAGTATCTTTTACTCCTCACACATAGCTGAAACAGAAAATTAAATGAAGTCTGACGTAAAAACAATGGTTAGAAATACCTACTCTAAATGACGAATTTTCAGTTTACCATTTATTCAGTTTTTATGTTTCTCATTCACATGTAAAATGACAACTTACCCACTGTGCTGGACAAGAATCCTCAAAAGCCTGCCTTAATTTCAAGCAGCTCTCACGGTCCTCCGCGTTTTTATCAAGACAATCCCAATAACGATTACGGGAGTCCCAGCACTTTTTCCGTTGAAGTTTTGATATAAAGGACATGGCAGCCTACAGAATTAAGGAAAATGTCAGAAAAATATTTATGCATATAAACACGTCATACTTACATTATAACTGTTCTAACAATTTAGGGTAAGGGTTTCAATAAAAGTATACAATATATTTGATATTTTAAAAAGGAAGTGTCTTGTAATATTTAATGGTTCATGGTTTTACTTTATGTATGGAATCTCTTTGGAAAGTTATACTGTTTCATATAATGAGAAAAGAGCCTTACGGCATGCTCAGCCAATATTGTTGCAGGCGTGTGTTAGAAATTTGAATCCTTTTTCTTGCAATGTTATGCACGCAGGAGTTCATATAAAAGCTGACCATTGTCGGTTCATATTTACACATTGTTGGTATGGATCTTACACATCTTCGTAAAGCTGTTTTTGCCAAATGACCCTTCCGTATAGACGTATTTACGTCAAAAGAAAATAATGTTACAAGAATGACAAATCCTGAAATATACAGACTGAAACGTTATAGTTTTTCATCAAATCATATAATGCCAAGTGACAAGGAACAGAAGAAATTATGATGATCATGAAACACAATAACACACAGAGAATGAATTCCTTAGTAGGATTTTTGAAACAATAATACAGAATTAGTGTAAGAAATGATATGTTCTTAACATTAACTACAAAGTTTTACTAATGTAAGGTATAAAACACAAACTTTAAGGTAAAGAAAACAATGTACTGCATACAACTTTCCACACTACTAATGATAGTAATCATAATGGAAAGGGGAAGAGGAGAGAAAATGGCATCCTTCACTATTCCAAACTCTAATTTTAAAGGTATATAGTAAAAATACCTTTTAACTTAAATGCTAATCACACAGACCGATGACTGATGTTTTAAATATTGGATACAATCATGCAGTATAGTTAGCTAATTTCAATTGTAATGCTAAACCACCTAACCAAGCCTCCTACATGTTTCATGGATTCAACAATATTTCTTCAACATAAATGATTTAATAAGCGCAAGTCATTAAATATATACAAACCTGAATATGTTTAGTTGATATTAAAAAAAATTCCCAACACTTGCTGATATAAACATAAAAATTCACTTTTTCACCTTGAAATTAGAACCCTCACATCTAAAAGCAAACCGACTATATCTTCCATTACCTTCAAACACAATGAGTGTTTGTTGCCAGGTCAGGTGCTGGCCAAGAACCACTGGGAATATAACAACCCCTCCAGCAGCCAATGGTGTTGGTAACTGATTGGGAAAGGAGCCAATCCTGTAGGAGTATGTCAACTCTAGTACCAAATGAATGGATCCGAAGGATGGGGCATGCATAAAAATACAACCAACATCACCACTACAGCCAATATTCTCAGCCAGTGCATCAGAAATAGCACACTTAAAATTATTTTTAGAATCTTATAAAACAATTAATTTTGTGTAAATATGCAAAGAGCATAGGAACTGTTAGTATGGGATATTAAGAAAAATCTTACAAACATAATGATATGTCACAGTACTTATACCATGAAGTTAAATTAACAGTATACATAAAGCAGTACACCAATACTACTGCTATTCAAACAACACTAAATATACAAATTTCCACCTAAAAAGAAAATTAATATTTTCAGGTTCCAAGTAGTCACCAACCACATACCTATCTGCTTAATTTTTTAATGTTTTATTTCCTTAAAGCTTTAAAACACTGTTTACAAAACCTTTTTATATATTTAAACAAACAGAAAACAATTTCTGCACTAACTTATATGCTTGTAACTTTATAGTTTTTGGAAAATTCTTGTAAAGTCACTTTATCAGCTGAGCAGGCTGCCAAAGAACTTGAAACAAACTGCAAGACATATTTTTGATAATCTGGGTTGTTGGGCCATGTAGTATTCTCACTGTATGCAAATATTTCAAAGGAATATACTGCCTCAACAATTATCTTGCTATATATTATGGACAAATATATGTTATTAAGACTTTCAAAAAGAAGTTAAAAACACTTGAAAAATGACATTAACTTCTTCTGAAATATCTTAATTGTTCCTTACTATCTAAACATATATTTTTTATAATGTATTTAATATTAAACCATTTTTAATACTTGGTAGGCTATTTGATTTCCCAGTGAAAGACAGAGGTGTTGAAGTGCCATCAGTTTCTACATTCACTTTACAAACTTATCTAACATCCATCTGTAGGATTTCAGGTCTTCATGGCCGTGAGTCTAAAGATGGCTGTCATCTGGGTTGCAGCACCATGTAGTCTGGTAGAAGTTTACTAACATTTCAGAGGTCCTTGCTGCCTTCATCAGGGTGATGAGTCAACAGCAAGAACATCTGAAATGTTGGTAAACTTCTACCAGATTCTATTCCAATCTGTGGATCACATGCTGGGATTTATTAGCCAATCAACATCAACACTTCTGTTCCTCACTCTCCTTCAGTGTCATGGCTCAGCTATTTCTGTTCATTTCCATGCAAAGAGAACAGTAATCATCTTAACCCACTGGTGCCACAGCCAACACCATACCTCCCACACTAGTCCAGTAGAAAATAGATGACCCCATTCCAAATCTATACAGACTCATTTATGTAACATTTCAAACACTGTACTGTAATTTGTCTGTAAATTAAAAATGCATTATCCAAGTATGCTTAATTTTTGAAAAACAATAACTATAATTACTAAAATTACTGTAACCACTTAAAATAAACCAAGGATGTGGCATACTTCAGATATACGAACTGATATCATGTAAGTATGAATGAAGTTCTATGATGATCTGAACAAGACATGAAAATCAACCTAACTTACTTTGTACTATACACTCTTAATATAGGATGGACATGGACATAACTTTGTGCTAATTTCAGAAAATCTATAAACCTTTATGCTTAAGAAATACCAGTCAACAGGTTACAAAATCACCTGTTCTATAAATACAACCGAACATGTTAAAGAAATTAAAAAATACATTTACAAACATTTAAATCACATCCACACGTTGCATGCCAACTTGAAACACAGCCAAATCAGTTCGGTGCTGTACAATGACTTGAAAGTTGGAAATAAATTATTTTACAACTGGTTGCTAAATTGCTGTTTATGTTAAACAGAATACATTTCTTAGCCTTCTGATTTGTACTAACCTAGAAAAATGATTATCAAACTTTGTTCTGTGAAACCCAGGGATTCTATACGGGACTAATAAGGGTTTCAAAGACACACACACACACACACACACAGACTCATAAGGAACACCCAAACCTAAAATACTGCAAATGACATGATTTTGTGTGTGTGTGTGTGTGTAACTCTTAAAATCAAATTAATCCTTTCACACAATGGTCCCAATGAAAAATACAAAGTAAAATTTAAATCCATACAACACATACTGACAGTTCTGTCTTGTGGTTATTATAAAACCAGGGTTGGTGAAACATCATGAATGAAGTAGTAACATACACTGCCAAGAGTTCATTCTCAGAAACCTAAATATAAATATGCATAGTAACTACAGTATATGCCATTGATATGTGAAGGTGTCTTGGCCTCTACTAATTATAAATATTACGTCAAAAACATTGCATAACCAGTCCTGGTATTTCCACATGAATCTATTGGCTAGGTTTAGCTCTTCCTCCTACCACAAATAAAAAATGTAGGAGCATAGGAACCTTATCCGTATTATAAATATTCATCCTTATGCCATTTTCACACTTGTAGGGCTACTTTTGCATAGAAATTTCAAACTGTGTGCCCATTATTGCATTTCATCTCCCCTCTGCAAGTTTCATCCTCTCCTCCCTACATCTCTCTCACCCTCATATATCCATCACGTGCATGTTCTTCCCCCGAGTCTTCTTCCACGCAACTTCATTTCCAATAATCTTTTAGATATTCTACGCTCATCTATTCCTTTAACATGTCTAAACCATCTCAATCTTCTTTCCTCAATCTGGTTCTGTATTTCCTCCATCTTGAGCTCTCCCTCATTCCGTGTTTTTCTAATTCTATCTTTCCCAGGGTTTTTTTATATTTCCCTCAGAAATTTAATCTCAACTGCTTATAGTTTACTTGTTCTCTGTTAACACATGTCCATATCTTTGCTCCATATAATAGCCTGTTTTAAAATATATGTTAATACCGTAATATTACATTTTCCATCTGTCTTTATTCCATAACAACCTTTTGACTAAATTAAGAATGCTGAAGCCTTTCTAATTCTGCAATATAACTCATTTTGTACCTTGCCATTTTTCTCCACCACACTTCCCAATAAGACAAATTTATACACTATTTTATCTCTTTTCCACGCATTCTGAAACCTACAATTGTAAATCAGAAATAAATTTATCGTAACTCTGTACGATGTGCTTACATTAATATGTTCTTTAAAAAAAGAGTAAAGCTGTCCCACTATAGGCAATGTAGGTGCTTGGGGGGGAGAGGAGGTATAGCTCCTACTCATTCTTAACCTCAGTACTAGATGGGGATGAGTGGTCAGCGTCATGCCCTAGCCGGATTTTGCCCCTGAGAAAGGACCCCGGTACCCATTGTATAGGAGGCTGGGTGGGCTCCATAGCTGGTCTGGATGCAAAGGCTAGAGGAAAAATCCTCAGTCCTGTCCATAGCCAGTCACTATACTGATTGATCATCTTTATAAGGATGAAATACTAAGAGGATGTGATAATTTAATACTCTGAAGGTTATGTGTAAAGATGTTCAGTTCAGTTTCCTGTCCACTGTTTTAACACATTTTCAAGACCAACCATTGGAAAGATTGTCACTGAAATTTATTTTTTTAAGAATTATTCTAATCCTTAGTCCTTCACTGTTAAACATACGAGGTGCGATCGGAAAGTTTCAAGACTGTCAATAGCGGGCGAACCGGATGTAGTACGAGCTTCTGCCGCTAGGGGGTGCGGCCTACATTCATAGTGAATCAGTGTGCCAGCCGGCATCATCGAATTAGCATTTGTTTCTTAGTTACAGGCGTTTTGGTAGTGCATTACACCGACCCTCCTGCGATTTCGGAATGGCGTGTGCATCAAATTTTGCCAAAGACTCGCCAAAACGGCTACGGAAACCTATGAAATGCTAAAGCAAGCATTTGGGGAGTCCGCAATGGGTAGTTCACAAACTTTTATGTGGCATTCATGTTTTAAAAATGGCCGAACCTCTGTCCATGATGACGAGCGTTCTGGACGACCATCTTCGAGCACAACGCCCGAAAATGTTACGAAGATTCGGCAGGCCATTCACGAAGATCGACGTCGTACCATCAACGACTTGTGCGACATTGCTGGGATAGGCTATGGGACCTGTCAGCTAATTCTAAAGGAAGAACTCCACATGCGACACATCCTGTCTGAGGACCAGAAGCAGAATCGACTTCTCGTTTGTCAGGAGCTCAAAGATCTTGCAAGAACCGACCCCAACTTCATTTCTAAGCTCCGTGTGACTTCTTCCTCTTCCCAAAGATGAAAATTCAGCTAAAGGAAAGGAGATTTGAGACGATAGAAGAGATTCAGGCAGAATCGCAGATGGTGCTTGACAGGCTGACAAAGAAAGATTTCCAGGGATGCTTCCAGGCTTGGCAGCGGCGCTGGGATCGTTGTGTTCACTCCCAGGGGAACTACTTCGAGGGTGATGGATGAATTTAATACCTGAGATAAGTGTACGGGTTTTTATAGGCGCAGTCTTGAAACTTTCCGATCGCACCTCGTATATATTTCATATTGTGGCCATGACCTAGAAGACCACAATCTAAACTGTCACTGCCACGAAAACTTCAAATCTCAGAAATATACATATACATTCATTCTCAAGCATCCTAGACTGAGCCAGATGAATTCAGTCCACCCCACTTCTTTACCATTCATTCTAACACTACCCAAGATACAACTTTTTCCATACAGAACACCAACATGTTTAAAACTTGAATACTAGTGTATTCGCATATACACCAATAGCATGGTTATGGACTCTGCTGTTTACTAGTAAACATGCTGAATATCAAAATAGGTATAAAATAATGCTGTCTTGGATCTATGCTGATTCTAGCTGAGCTGAGTGTAACAAACAAATGCAGCACAAAAAATGTTATCAGTCCATATCCAATGAATTCATGAATGTAACACTGCAATTCCCAAATGTAGACTGAAATTACTATGTAGCATGCCAACTGGTTGGGTTTAATACACACCTCACGAATAGTAAAAAATGAGTATGGAATATCAGCCAAATGATGAGTGGCAGTAGAAAGCCAAAGTATTTGATGACAAATTCTAACCCAGTTTTTATTTGTCTAGTACAATATCCTTGTGGTAAGCTCTGGAAAAGTCCAGTCCTAACAACCAAAGTTATGGCTTACGTACAGTTAAAACAATTATTCTATGTACAAATTTATTACCAACCACTTACGAGACATATCAATATCCAACTGAAAATAGAAATCTTACCAAATCACATATTCACGATTCGGACTGCAGATATACAGATTACCACAATATTTTACAAATACAAAAACAGACTTTAGTTATCTCTGCACACTTGTATCCACAGATGAATAAATATTAAATTGTAGCTAAATTTAATTCTTATTAGCACAAAGCTCGGTTTGTAATACGTATGAATAGTTTTGACCACAAACACACCCACAGAAAATATAAAACATGGAAAAATGAATATTATACGACAGTCTTCCTGGTACCCATATATAGATGGCAGCAGGAGCCTGCTCCTCAAGCTCTCGATCAGAGAATTTACACCAAACGCGATGCTTGGTTAATTATGTGGAGGTCTTTCACGTCAGCAAAATTTTCACTCATTTCCTAATATTTATATGATATTTTCAGTTTGATTGAACCAGAACAGCTGAATCGTTCGCTCCACTATCGATACTCTATCGAATTATTCAATCTTACTACACACCACAGTTAATACTTAGCTATTTAGCATATCTGCTGGCAATTTTCGGAACTAAGCGTAGATATACAAAGTAACTGTCTTAACAAAAATAGTGCTTGGTTGAAGTATATGATATTTCAGCTGATAACATTTTATATTAATAATTATCAATCAACTAATATGATAACACTGTTTGTTATTTCAGTGAATAAATTCATTATTTAAATAATGAAAACATAAAAATCTGTCCCAGAAACCTGTACGCAAAATCCAATATGGCTGAACATTGATAAAGTTGGGCTATTTCATAACTTAGAATCAGCACGAACGAACAATTTAATTGTGACCATAATGGCTGATATGTAGTGCAGGGATTAACAAATGACTCTTGTATTTGAATGCAGGTAGTTGATAATTTTAAAACCCGTAGTCAAAATGGACGATACTTTTGAGCTTTTGGATACTGAAGGTTCTGTTGCCCAAGTGCAATCTCAACATAAGACCAGTGCTTCAAAACAGAATATCAACAGCAGTAAAGGACTGGATGATCCGAAGATACCAAAAGAAGATAAAAACTGTAACCTAACTATTATACCTTCCGCACCAAAGTTATCCCCCGAACAAAATGAAGACAAATTGGCAAAAATTTCTCAAGTTTCTGCACACTTAAAGGAAAAACTCAGTTTGAAATGTGGAACAAGTGTGAATGGAATTGTGAATGGTTTGGGTGTAGGCGTTGATCTGTCCCATACAACAGAATCTGAACATTTCTCAATTTCAAATGACAAAACTTCGAACTCTGGAACATCTAGTCATTGTGATACGTGTGACAAAATTAGTATTGATGGTGAAACTAATGCCACAGACTATAAATGTGTATCGAACTGTATGCAGAGTCATCCAGATAAGCTAACTACATCTAGTGAAAACGTAAAATGTAATGATGATGTATCCAGGATTGACACAACAGATACAAAAGATGATGTTAAATATGTGTCCTACAAATCTGAGCTTCAGATGCCTGACATTATGAGACTTATTCAAAAAGATCTTTCAGAACCATACTCTATATACACATATAGATATTTTATACATAACTGGCCAAAATTGTGTTTTTTGGTAGGTATTAAAAATTGCATTCTTTCAATTAAAACACAAAATCCTGTATGATAGAATTCTCATATGTTATTATCCCCTAACTGCAGGCAATGCATGGCAACGAATGTGTGGGTGCCATTGTGTGCAAATTGGATGTTCATCGGAAGGTTGTGAAACGAGGTTACATAGCTATGTTGGCTGTTGATGAAAAATACCGGAAAAGAAAAATAGGCAAGTTCTTGAAAAGTCTTTCACATTGTATAATATATTGCTAAATTCTTAATTACAGTAAAATATCTGAATCCTATTAACATCATAATAGGGATATTATAAAACAAAATAAAGTTCACATTTTTGCAAAGAAGCTAATTTCATTTTGTATTTTCAGGTTCAAATCTAGTTTTGAAAGCAATCCGAGCCATGGTTGCAGATGATGCAGATGAGGTATGTTGTAACTTTCTACTTCTCTTTTTATATCATAGTATTGAAAGGAAGTGTGAAGCAAAAATTCATTGTCCTAATAAGGAAGGTCACATTCTAGTAGTATTTGATGCTTCCACACTGCATCAAATTATAGTACAGTACTTTTTGTATTATACTGCAGTCTGGTCTATTATTGCACAAATATTCTCTTGGGCGTTCAATTCCATTATTCTTGAGCAAAAAACCAGTGTTTTGGAGACTGGCTCTGCCATCATGAGGAACACTGTGTGGAGTTGCTATTACATATGGGATACCCCAATACTTTTAGCCAGACTTTGGAAGTATATTCTACAGGTAATTTGAATCATAAAATTATATAAAATAGTATGATTCATCACTGCCTTGAGCATGAACTTGGGCCACTGCAGTGAGAAACTGGCAACTAGTGAGGAAAAATCTTTTTAATCCCTTACCTCCAAAAAACACATCGTGCCTCATTTAACAAAGGTCATTGATTGTTAATACAATAATTGTTTATTCTGAAAGCCATAAGAAGTCCATTGTGCACTTTTTGAGCATAATGCCTAATGTAGAATTATTCTTTTTTCAAAACACCACATAATTGTGGTCATATCTTTGAACTCTGCATCTGCTGGCCTGTATGATTTTAACTCTCTAAAGCGCAGTGTTAACTTACATATAACACCAACTTTAACATTCAGTAACTCTGCATTTTGCTTATAGAGTATATTTATGAATAAGACTTTAATACAGTTCTCAGAATGAACAGCAATTACTTCCCAAAACAGCATTAACAAATTGATCTTCAGAGATGTTTGAGTTAATAATTGGATTTTTTTAAATACTATTTAGATGAAGTTCATGCTTCCAAGGGTTAAAAAAGCTAGCCCAAATTTACTAAACTTATTTTATTTCTGTAACAGGTTGTTCTAGAGACAGAAATCACAAACCGCCCAGCTTTACGCTTATATGAGAATCTTGGCTTTGTGCGAGACAAAAGGTTGTTCCGGTATTACTTAAATGGTGTTGATGCTTTACGCCTAAAATTGTGGCTGAGATGAAGATAACATCAGAACTTCCTGAGGAAATAGTTTGTAATATATTAACTCAAATACAAGATCAAGGGCAGTAATTCAGCAGACATTGTTCTTATGTACAGACTGTTGTTGAAAGCCACTAATTCAGTTCCATAATTTAATAATTTTACAAACCAGGTCATTGTAACTTGTATCTTGTATTTGAGTAAATATGGTGTTATTGATTTTGTTACTACGTAACAATAAAAATATAATTTCTAATGAAACAAACTAGTTGGCTACATGCTGTCTTAGAAGGAAAGGAGATTGTTGCTCTGCTTGCTTTCAATGTGAACAGTGAATTGCTTGATTGGTCCAAACAAGTTTTACAAGCCTACACCTGTAAATGTCACAAAGTAAATATTGTAATTTGCATTGTATAAAAGAGAACACACTGAACAGGTGTGAAGGTTGATGAATACAAGAACACATTTTTCAGTGTTTACTTTGTTTTATGTTTGACAATTGGCATTGGGATAAGGATTTCAACCTTAATTTCTTTAAAGACAGACATTTACTATGTATTTCTTCAGAAAATTATAATAAAAGAAATATACTACAAAAATGTAAATTTGTATTTAACATCTATATGGTTTATACTTCATTACTATGCAAATAACATGTCCCTTTAAAAGTGTTACTTATTTAGCAGTATACCCAGAAGAACTTAATATTTTGAGGAAATTGTTCCTCAAAAGATTTAGTACCTGTGTCTGAAGGTTTTATTACTGTATAAAAGATCTAACCGTTTAGTTTGGATAATCTGTAAATACCTACTTGTTACATCTGTTTCATTGAATGTTAGTTATTCATATAATATAGTTATGTGTTTGATGTGTGAAGGATTGAATTATGTACTGTATTTATAGGTCAAATTTACTAAATGTTTATATTGTAAAATAAATGTAAATACATAATTATTTTTATCACTCTGCTGGAAATATACAATTACTGTCAAAAATATTGGCCCCTACGTCTAATGGATATATTGTTTTGGCACTTAAATCTCCCTTATTTCTTTTTTAGACCAAAGATTAAAAAAATATAGTTGGTCCCACGGTATGACAAATGTCTCAATTCCGGTGGCGAATATGTTGAAAAATAGCTGGACACTTGCTGTATCTGTTGCAATAAATATTTCCATGAAATTGTGTTTTGTTTCTGTAAACGGCCCCAGGGAAACTTACTTTAAGGACGAGCCTCATACTATTACTGCCGAACTCAACGAAACGTAGCTGTAGAAGACCCAGAACCGCTGGAAACGAGATGAACCAGAAGAATGAAAAGTGCCGCCCGTCTTTCCTTTGTACTTATAATAAAAGCATTTGTGAAGAAATTCACACTGCACATGCCATCTGGCATCGCTGGAACGAAATATGAGTGTACCCTAATTAAAATCGTAAAATTTCTGACAATGGGCACCGCCATTCACTCCAACTATCACCCCTGCACCGCTGACCCTCATTCCAAAAGAATGTGCTGGTTGGGCGACATAACAGGTTACCGCTACTGTTTATTCCAAAAACATTGTGCGTCTTTCGGTATTAATTTATCTCAAAACCCAGCATTTTAATTTCTCAGAAACGATCATTGCGGGAAAATTGTGGGCCGGGACTACGATTTTTGAACGATCGATGCGATAAAACGATAGTTCGAGGAACGATAGAAGCGGGAAAATGTAACATTATTTTATATGGGATGTATTCGGGACCGAACAAAACGGACGATGCATCCGGGAAAACGATAGTTCCGGGAACGATGGATAGAGGTTTCACTGTAGCAGGAACATCAATGGATATGTTTCTACTTTGAAGCTGGAGAAAAATGACAGAAGGAAAGATGCCTAAAAGAGTAAGAACACATAACTGTTGTTGCAGAAACTGTATTCTTCAAATAGTTTATGTACACTTTTCCTGGAAAATGAATTTTAGATAATCTCTAACATATACTTCTGACTTTTGTGTCTTCTATGTTATATATTGTGAGAAAATAGCCATAGCAACATAAGGGGCATTTTTCATATTTATAGTGAGTACTATGGCTCTTCCTTCTTTAACAATGCATGTGATACCAAGTTGTCATGCCATTACATCAGGGGAAGTGTTTGGTTTCTCTTAGCAATTATGGATTGGAGTAACCTGCCAGGTAATGATGGGAGAAAATTGCTTTATGCAAAGTATTTGGACACCGGTTACAGTGGCCGCGCGGTCTGAGGCATGGGCCATGGACACTGGGACTATGAGTTTGAATCCCACTCAAGGCATGGATGTTTGTCCGCGTCTTTCTTTGTTGTGTTGTCCTGTGTACCAGTAGAGGCCTTGCAATGGGCTGATCACTTGTCTAAATAGATAAAGGAACCTCCAAAAAGGAGGCCCTATGCTTCAGATAGAAGCGAAAGGATATATAACAAATAAAAGTATTTGGATGCGATTAAGCACATTTATACTCGGAAAATACCACTAATCACATTCTGAATGTGGACTGAAGGAATGTGTGTCATCAATGTTTTAAAAATTACAATCAAAATGTTACAGTTTGAGTACACTAACTCATTTTATGAATCTTCAAATTAATAATGAATATCTGCTACAATGAAAGCACTTCAAGCCAGTTCCTGTCGGCTGCCTTGGAACCTGTATCGAATTCTGTGAATGACTCCTTGCCCATGTTCAACAGCACTGCTTCTTAATCCTTTGTACCATATGTTTTAACTAATACTCTTCATTTTCAGTGAATTACTATTCATGAAATAGGTATATATGTGCTATATATTTACTATCCCTTAATGTTATTTATATATGCATTACTTTCTATATCTAGTACCCATATTAAAATTCATCCTTAACAAGTTTTAACTCATAACTTTCAGAGAATCAGTCCACTTCATTAAAATGAGTTACTGTAATGTATACCCAATATGTGGTCAACCACTGTTTAGCAACAAGAAACATTATGCTGTACTTTATGCCAATAATATGATAGTAAATGTTACAGTTTGAAGATACATTTTCCCCAGTAACAACTACATGACATTGCAAATTTCTTTACTATTAGGTCATATACATCCTGAGATGGTTGTGTGTCCAATAATCCAAATATCAGTCCTAATTCAAATTTTTTAGTCTTAAGTCTATTAATTTTGGTCCTTTAGTTCTGGATTAACAAAGTTTTGCAGTATTTCTGTATTCTTTTCTTATCCCTAAGACATCCACCAATTCCATACTCTGTGGATTAACATACAAAGTTACACTGAACAGTGGTCTACACAGATATATTACCAAGGGACTTAATTTTAACATTTCAGAGTTGTAGAGTTATAAACTTAGTATTCTCAACCCTTTCTAGTCCTAGGGTCACATTCACCCTTCCTCAATTAATTTCAGACTATGACATAAATGAGAACAATTCATTGAAGCTTCATGGTAATTCATTAAAAATTCTACTAAATATTAGAAGCAGGGTCATATACTGCTTAATACTTTTTATTTTATTTAACAGAATCAATCATTAGTGACATCTGTCACTGGTTTTACCTGAGTAATCTTTCAGTATCAAGTTTATTTTGGGAGATTTGCATGCATCTACTTGTCTGTTCATCAGTGATACATATCCTAGTTTGATGTTTTTCATCAAGCTGCTCACAGTGAAGTGTCTGTCAAATTCCAACAATATTAATAAAATGTGTTTTCTGATATTAACTATTTTTAATTATACAGAGTGACACAATTGTTGCAACAAGGGTATGCAGACCAATATAAAATATATCTTGGTCCCCATGCAGCCTGTGGGTTGATAACCCTGATTGTACTGCACAAATTATTGTAGCTTAGATTTCATACAAAGTTTGGTTGAAATATGAGGCAATAAAGTAAACATAAAATTGTCCCTGGTGCTTCACTATGCACCACATCATGCAGATTTATGTGGGAGTGGAGGTACAGCTCCACACATTCTTATTATATAAATTTTATGTAAGCAGAAAAACAGTCGTTTCTTCCCGCTATGCAGTTTTGAAACAAATATAACAGCAGCCCTTTCACTAGTCTGTTATGATATATATCAGAAATTCCTGATAAAGATCCAGAAAAGGATTTAGGGGCCCAGATTGTTGGCAGAATTGGATAAATGGTATGGTTGCTCCTTTGAAGGGTGTTTAGTCTTTTAATAAAAACTTATTTAATTATCATTTCACATAGAAATGTAATTCTGTTAAGTCACTTATTTACAGCCAACAATTTACATTATATATATATATACACACACATATATATATATTTTTCAGAAATTGAAAATTTATTCTGTCAATAATTTAGTGGCTGGAAATAAATGTTTTGTTTGCAATAAAAACAATTTTTCTTATAGCTATCACCTTGCTCCTTTGTGCAAACGTGTTTTTCTTTTAACTGTTTCAACAAGCAATGATAATTCAGGATTCTTACCACAAACTGTGTCCATCTTCTGGATTTTAGCTGATAACTGGAAAAAAAGACTATATTCAATTTTTCATGTCATTTTATCTTTATATAATGAATTTACATTTAAGTCCAGAGGATAAATGGCACAGTGAAATGGACCTTTAACATCAAAGCCTTGAGGATACTTAAAATTTTGTAAGATAATAATAACAAGACCTGTTCTTTCAGAAAGTTAAAAGCCCAGGCAACAGCAGTACCTGGAGCTGCTGAAATTTTTCTTCTTCTGAAATCAGCAACACTTGAGCACACAGGTCAAAAGAAGAGTGAAGATATTCAAAATAAATTATAAAGAATTTTTGACTACAGAAATAAACTTAGTGAACATGATGTAAGAATGGACAAAAATTTTATCAGAGTTTTGAATTATGGTCCATGAGATAAAAGGAATATTGAAAAATCTACAAGCTGGATTCACCAAGGTAGATTTTAATGGGGACAGAACATGCTGGTAAGTCCAATTCATAAGTTGTTGATGGCATACTACATTTAAGTACTTGTAGTAACAAACTTGTACAGTAATTTACATGATCAAGTATTCGAAAGTCTCAAGAGCCCTTTGGAAATCCTATCAATAAATTTCCTACCCATTCCTGAGACATTACACAACACTTCATCATAATGCTGTGAAGGCAGGTCATACATTATGCTTACCACATCAGGATTGTCATTCACATCACTTTGTCTACGGTGCAGTTTCTCAGACCTGAAAGCTTCCATTCCCTTGGTTTTATGGTAATGAGAGTCTGTGGGGTCTATGTTGTAAAGATGAGAAGAGAAAAGTGCAGAAAACCTTTCATCTTGCACATTGACCTGTAAATTTAAAATCAACACTTCACATTTATTCCAAGCAAAATTATATTTTCATTAGTACTGGAAACTTGGCTAGTAATGGTTTAAATACACTACTCCACAGGGAGAAGAAAATTAATAAAATGGTCATCATAATTCACAGGAATCACACATTTATGGCACATGCAATAAGTTTTACCAATACCAATACCTCTGAATGTTTATGTTCCATAATCGCAGGACAATCAACTGCAATCAAAGGTTTAAAAGAAGACAGCTTGCATAAAAACTAAGAATGCACTTCTATTTAAAATTTGACAGAACAGTCAGAGGAAGACAAATACACTTATCTTATCTATCACTGAGTGCAAAATTAAAATTAACTAAAAGAAGGAACAGAAATAATTCACTTTCTAATCCTGTAACTATATAATTGATGATACTCATGATATTTGTTTGAATTTAGTTTCTTGGATTAGTATAGTTTCTGTGGCATTAGTATAATATACCAAATTAGTATTCATTTTATAACTTAAACAGCAAAATTACCTCAAAATCATCTTGTTTGCTTTCCTCTTTAATTAATTTCTTCTTTCCTTTTTTCTTATGCCTCTTCTTGCCTTCTACTTCTTGCTCCTGAATGGACTTGAGACTGAAATGTTTCTTTTCACTACCCTCATTCAACAGAAGCAATTCTAATTCAGCCTGAAAAAAAATATACAACAAAATTTTGTCATTCTGATTATGATCTTAATTTTGGTGTAACGTGGATGTGTAAGTAGGTACCAATGTTTTCAAAGAACACACAGCCTCCATCTTCAGGGCTGGAGGCTAGTACTCACAAGCCCCCACAGCAACACAAATCAGAACACTATCAACGTCTTCACCTAACATAACCTCAAATCTCAAAACTAAAAAGATCATCTACGACTTTAAAGACCAGTGATGAACAACTTCATGTAAAAAATGACGTTTTAAACTACAAACACCTTCAGATATGTTCGCAATGCAGCTGCAGAAATGTGCATATTAGCCGTACCATATGCTTCATCTGTCTGCATGTAGTAACTTTGAATCTGACATTAGGAAATTTTAATAAAACTTGGTATCACTCTAATCTTGGTTTAAAACCTACAAATTTATTAAATGAAGAAATATTTCAAAAAAAGTTTGTAGAACTGAATACCATAAATAGATATACTGGACAAATAGAAACCAAAATGATTAAATCTGCCTGGCAACTTTCAATGCAGAACCCAAATCTCAAATGTCAACAAAAACAGATACAGCCTCACCATTATGCATTCTGTACATAAAACACATTAAAAAGTATGAAGCTGGCCATATATCCAGTGGTGTCACATTGGTACTTGTGGGTTATCGGGACACATCGCTTTATTTATACCAAATTTCATAAAATCTTGTATATTAGAGACATATATCCTTGTTAGTTTATACTGAAATACATCCAGTGGTACAATAAGACCGTTTTACAGGCCTAAAGCTTTATACCATGTTTTCTATTTCAGATCAAAAGCACATTTTGCCAGTAAGTTTTAGTATGCGCTCAAAATATTCATCCTAGATTGGTATTATTACAAACATGATTAAAAGCCTATTGAAACTGCATAAAAGCATTCTTTTAACTAGTTACATACCTTTTTATGTTTTGTTCCTTCATCTTCTGAAAGAGATAGTTTATTTGTTTTCTCTTTGCTGTGCTTCTTTTTAAATTCTCCTTGGAACTCTTCCTTGAAATACTGATCATTCATATCAATGTCAGATGGAATATCATCATCACTGTATTCATTACCTGAAGTTTCGTTCGCCTGTTAACAATTGAAAACAAGTTTGAGACGAGTATTTAATGGCACTATTTGAATTACAACAATTAGGCCTATATAATGTCAAATGAGATGGCAAAATGATCATGAATGGTAAATAAAGAGAAGGAAAAAGAGACAGTCAAGATCTACTTCAGGTATTATTCTGACATTCCTATCAAAAGAATGAGGGAAACTATAAAAATCTCAATTATGATAGCCAAAGTTCAAACCTGATACTTTTACAAACAAAATTCTACGGCATTAGTGCCACTCCAGCCAGTTCGGTCATTATTCACTGTTAATGTGTGTAAAAAAACCTCAGTTGAGGAAGATAATTCTACATTACTTTCAAAGTTTGAGTTCAAGTCAAGGATCACCCTGATGACAGACAGTGTGACCTCTGAAACATTGGTAAACATCTACCATACTACACGGTGCAACAACCCAGAACACAAAAATCTTCAAGTTAAAAAATTGTTTAGGCATTTTGAATATGTAGTACCATTTTCAAGCTGCTACAAATGTTCATTTCATAAATGCAATGCAGAACTATAAGTGCAGGAAATGTAGTAGGTCTCAAGGGTCTTTACACTAAATCTCACCTCTCTACACTACATAGTTTAGGAAGAATGCTGGCTCTCTTGTGAGAGACAAGTTGACAGCATAAAATAATGTATGTATGCATGTGTGTGTGTCAATGTGAGCAAGTTTTATGTCACATCAGTACTGTTTATGCCATTTATAATTCCTTCTGCCAAATGCACCTATTACATGCAAACTTATGATATTGTTTAATAATCTTAAAGAACTATCCAGTCTCAGTAGCAAACCTACTGTAGGCCATGTGTGACTTCAAACAAATCACACAACAGTTACTACCTGTTGGATATTCTTTATCTTTTCTTCCTTTTTCTGCTTTTTCTTATCCTTTCTTTTCTTCAGATATTGTTCGAATGGTGTTAAATCATTTTTTCTTTCATTCAACTTCTTCTGAACCAGCTCCTCTGTCTTATCCTTCAGACCAACTCCCCAAGAAATTTCCATTTCCACATCATGAAACTTCTTCTTCTCCTCCTCCTGTTCAATTCCTTTCAGCAAAGCTCGATATTTTGAAACTGGGTCAGCCGTAACTTCATTTGTTACTTCTAGTTCTTCATTAACAACAACTATGAAATATCAGAATACAAACACTTAAAAATATATCATGGTTAGACCATACCAGTATTGTAATATCGTAACTGTGATATACTGGAGACTGTTTTACTAAGAATACGCCTTTTCACACATTTCCAAAGGCAATTATTCACTAATGCATATGGCTGCATTTTCTTACATCTGACAACACTGGAACAATGCCAGGATAAAGCATTATTCTACAGTACTTCTTGCCCTATATGAAGCATATTAACCCCCTCAAGCCAAAGCTTGTATTTATAGTATTTAAATATTCAGTTCCTACCTCAAAGATAACAAAGTACATCTCAATTACAAAAATCAAATGGTTAATAGGGAAATAATGACTATTTATTCTAATAACCATACATAATACATAAATACACTATGTGGGCAAAATGCAGAGCTACTGATAGTGGAAGTATGTGGTACATATAGTTACCACTAGGATTTAAAGGGTTAACATTTCATTCTTGAAGTGCCAAGTTATAATAGCAATAAGCCTTATTATGTTGAGGACTACCAAATTTAAACCTTCAATTTAATACAGTTACCTTACCTTCCAATTGAATGATCTGAACTCACTTTTATATATCATCAAAACTCTTTTGAAAGAAATCATGACATTTACATGTGTCTACTTAAATACACAAGTTTAGTTTCAAATAAAAAGCTATCCCACTGTGCATTTCAATTTCAGTTCACAAAAATGCTGTGAAAATAACTGAAGGGAAGTAAAAGCCAAGTATTACCATCACTCTCTTCTTCACTAGAAGATGCCAAGTAATCCCGCAAATCTGTTTCAGTTATACCATCAACCTGGCCAGACATAAGTTTCTGGTTGATTTCATTTCTCTCAGGATTTGTCTCATCCCATGTCAGCTCCACTTTGGCTTGCTGTAATGCAGTAGTTGTAAAGTATCGAGGCTGGTACTTTGAAAGATCAGGAAGCCTATCGCAAATCTCGTGCGGCTTCTAAGAAAAAAATATGTTATATAACTGACTGACATTCTTTTTTAAGAAACTACTGACACAAAGCTGAAATACAGAAGCTAGTTTTATTTAAAATAACATTCAAATTCCTTCATCTTTGCTAAAAATATACTGATCAGTAAACTTTACCCATGACCTAAATGTAAACATATGTGATGATTTTTATTTCAAATGAATTATCCTGAACTGTCAACAGTTACTTTGAATATCAGTGAGTTCTTATTACAATTTTCTGATCAGAAGCAAGCAGCTCACCTCCTCAAATTTTGTGCTGTCAGGAACAAACCGCAAGTCAAGGCGTGTTGCACTACTTTCATATTCCAAGCCATCACACTCAGTATAGATCTTATTTGCTGTTACTGCAGAATCACACACCAATACAGCATAGTAGTACTTTAGACGATTAAGTTGATACTGCCGCAGTTTCTCCATATGGTATTTGCTACCTTCTTCATTCTACTGAAACAATGTATAATACTGAAGCACCCCATGTAAATTAAGCACAATGCAAAATTAATTTAAACCATTGTAATAATAAATAAATACACACCTCTTCACCATCCTCTATCTCTTTTTCATCTTGCACAGAGTTTCCATTACCCACTAGCTCAAGTGGTCCTTTAATTTCCTCCTCCTTCATTCTTTTCAGCCCAAATTCTGATGGATAGATCTGCAAAGATAAAGTTTCGTAATAAAGAGCACCATACATCTCATTATTTTGATGGCACTGAAAATTTTATTTGAGGAAATTCTTTAAACTAATGTTTCAATTTCTGTTATAATTTATACACAAAAAAGTGCTAGTAAATAAGTAAACATTTCCAAATTTAAGTATTATATCATCATACTGCAAATTATCTATTAAATACTAGGACCTAATTAATAACCTGTGCTAAAATTCTAGCCAAGTTCTACTACAGAAACTGTTAATAACAGCCCAGGATATTATTTAAAGAGAAGTTTTAATTTTAATTTCTCAATTAAAATATTGTACCACGATACCAGAAATGTTTTATTAAATGCTGAGGATTATTAGAAGTCTTTGCAAACTGCAGCCAGGATCTACCACAGAAGTGAAAGTAATATCCAAGGCTGCTACTCAAACATTCGAAGTATTATTCCATATCTAATGGTAATAAACAAACGCCCACATTTTCAAGAGTATAAATCTAACACACACATACAATGACACAAAAATAAAAACCCATATTAGATTCACATATAAGGTTCAATACATTTTCAGATCTTAATAATTTGTATTCAATATAATTTAAAATAGTAAATAGACATCTTTTAACACTCTGAAGTGAAAGACTGTCTTAATAATGTTTAACATTCAGTCCCTACCTCAAAGAAAACATAACATTTATACATTACAAAAATGAAGTGGTTAATTTTGTTTAAGAAATAATTGCTGTTTATACTGAGAATCATACAAAACCCACTGGTTACATAGACTTTGTGGGAAAACACAGAATTACTGATTGTTAAAGTAGATGGTACATATAGTTAATGGCCAATTACATACCAAGAAATTACTTTACTTTTATAAAATGCAAAGGTTCATGACTATGTTCAAAATTATTCATTTATGTCTAAGTCTGTTAAGTGGCTTCTTCCTTCAAGTTTCCAGAAAAAATTGCTTATTTTCTTCTTCTTGTACATCTTTATTACCATAATAAAACAAGCAATAACAAATCTTAAAACTAGCCAATACACATACTGTTACAGAATGAATAAGTCCTCCTTGTGGCACGAAGGAGGAGAAGAGAACCATCAGATCACTAGCCCTGATTCTGTCCCAGTCCATGTGACATACTGCTAATCGATTTGTTGTCACATCTGTTTGATCAGCATCATGATCTAGCTCTCCCCACCCATGGTCTAATTCTTCACTTTCAGAACCTGACAATAACAGAACGTTATGAAAGTAATGTACAACTTAATATACATAAATAAACAGATTATTTAAGTCTTCCAAGTCAATCTAAGAAAGGCTGAATGTTGTGTTAAATATTTCAGTAACCTACCACTTACATGCTTGAGCATAAAAACACAAGTCTTTGCAGAACTATAATAATTCTCAGGAAATAAAGTAGCACACATACTACAGATTATGCAATCAGTATCTTATTAACAAAATTATAATTGTGACAAGTGATCTCAAACTATAAAAACATAGGTAAGAATCAAACCTGTTTCTGAGCTTTCCTCATCTGATGAACTGTCACAGAAAAGTACTCCTTCACCACGAGCATAATCTACTGTAAGATCTCTCAACTTTTTCTTTATACTGTCTGCCACAATTTCCTTTTCTTTATTTTTATTATCTTCATCACTTGGAACTTCATTATCAGTGTTCAATTCTACACCACATTCCAACTTGTGTTGATCAATTTTTCTTTTCAGTAAATTACTATTTTGTCCTTCAAAACACACATTGTGTTCCTTAATCTTTAATTTATCTTTCATAACATTATCTTTAATTTTATTTATGTTATTTGAAGTTGAACCATCTTTTCCAGTTTCAACAAGTTTGACTTTAACTGAAGAAATCTGAGTATACTCTTTGTTAGTTTCATCATTCTTGTTGCATTCAGTTTCTAAATCTTCATCAGATGAAAGAGCATAGTACCTCTTTAGATCTTCACTCGATGTATGAGATATTGGACGACCTCTTTTATCAACTGTATAATTCACTTTAAAACTTTTATCCTTGAACATAGACTGAAAACGTTTGTCAATTTTTATTTTCTTCTCTCGTTTTGGAATTCTTTTAAAACGTGGGTCCTGGGCTATGTGGGAGAAGCGACTGTCTTTCATTATTTCTTCCATGACTGTTCAAATAACTGGAAATTAAATCATGTTACATATGTACACATAATTAAATTCTACATTCAAATTATACCCCCACAATAGACCAAATAGTACATACAACTTGGACAAATCTGGTATCTCTACAGTTTGGTGAGCAGTTGTGTTAATAATCTAAAATGGTTTGTATCTTAAATAAAACATACATTCAAGGTCAGGTTAGGAAGATTAAGTTAGTCAGAATACTGTATGTGAGGTTCAGTAACATCAGCATAGGCAAGTACCTGGTGCAGACCATTCAATTTGCATTCTTCCTGATTCCCTCTGACCTTCCTGATGGAATGTTCCAAAGCAAAATTGAAATGCATTGGGGATAAAGGATCCTTCAGTTTTAGGCCATTGTGAACTAGGACGGTTACCTATACAAACTCTACTAGATACCCCGTCAATACACATCTTAATTAACCTTACAAGTTTCTTTGGTATTCCAAACCCAATCAAAATGCCATACAGTACCTCTCTTCTGTCATATGCCTTCCTAAACTCAACAAATAGTTGGTGAACTGACCCATTATACTCCCGCTTTTCCTCCAACACTGAGCCAAATTTGTATTTTTATAAACCAACTTGAATTAGCTAATTTTTAAGTTCCTGATAAAACTGAAATTAAACCATTTCACAAATAAAAGGTGTAAAAAAGCACAATGACACTAAATTTCATGTTGTTTTAAGCTGGGGTAGGAATTGTGGAAAGTCTAGTACCATAACAAAAATGAGTTCTTTTACAACATGTCAATCTCCCCACATTCAAACCAGAACTCCAAATTCGGGATCTAGCTTGGGAACCACGTAGGTTAGAGATTAGAAGAGTTTGTGTTGAGGTTAGTTCAACCCTTATAGTCCTCGAGTACGCTACAATATGCGATTTTTTTAAAAACAGGGACAACTCCGCCACATTTTAACCCATATTTGATATCAACATTTTGAAATCCGTACCTTACTGTCATACGTAACCACATAAAAACTATTTTGATGTGCCATGAAAGACGGGATTACCACGAGCATACATACCTGCACATGCGCAACTCCAATATTACTGATGGGCAACGTAGCGCCGCTTACACAGACAATTTCTATGCAAACACAACGGTGATGTATTGTAGACACAGTAGACCAGTCGGTAACAAGGTTAGCTACTACACAATCGTCTACATGCCTTCCCCACGTTCTTTTCCCATCAAAATTTTTTAAACCGTTGGTCAGTATATTGATTGCTACGGACTGGACGACCGCAGTTCGATCCCCGACGGGGAAGAGTATTTTTCTTCTAGCCTCTGCATCCAGACTGGCTCTGGAGCCCACTCACCCTCTTATACAAGAGGTACCAGGATTCTTTCCCGAAGGTAAAGCGCGGCTGAGGACTAACGCTAACCACTCACCCCCATCTAGTGCCGAGGTTAAGAATGAGTAGGAGCCTAACTCTCCCCCAAGCACCTACATGGCATATCATGGGGGCAGCTTTACTTTCAGTATCACGTTGGAACTTGGCACCATCTTTGGAGTGAAAGTGTGTGTGTGTAACAATTTTCACTCTACTTTTTATCCATAACATAAAGGATTCCAAGCAATATGATAATTCATTTAAAAATTACACATGCATAAGAAACATTGCATCCATATCATTCCAAATCCCCTGACATGTACAGAACCATAGAACAGATTAAGATTCATAAGAGCTGAAGAAAGCAGTGGTTTGGAAATATTCGACAAAAAATATGTTTTGGTCACTTCAATGCATATGTCACATACAACATGACTAAATACTAAAAAGTTTCCATATATTAAACATTCATGCATTTACCAAATACACCTGAAAGTTTAAAAATAACTAAATACAGTAAAACACTTCTATACAAAGATTCCACTGGGCAGAACAATGTTTATGTAGCAGTGCACACTTTAGCAGTCACATATGCTGAAAATACATCTGATGACAAAACATTTGTGCATTAATGATATAACATCCATATCCAAACTGTAATGGTACCAACAACTCCCTTTTCAATGAACAGGTCACACAGAAATGCTATATAGCAATTATGATATTTGAGGTTCTCATGGTTGCAATTATGAAGATGGCTGTCTTCTGGGTTGTTGCACTGTGTAGACTGATAGAAGTTTACATTTCAGAGGTGTTTGCTGCCTCCATTACAGTCTAAATAACAAAAGACTGATATAAATTAGAAGATCAACTCTTTAAAGCTAAACATTATTTAATTTTCGGTAATCTGTTATTGTGCCCACACTGGATTTCTGATGATAACTGTCTTCTGGGCTGAAGTTATGCCATATTTATAGAAAACAGCTCATGATGTCACAAATTTCAATGATTATGTATAATATGGGGGTCCGCAGTGGCCGCGCGGTCTGAGGCGTGGGCGTTCTGCCTTGGTCGCTGGGACCATGGGTTCGAATCCCACTCAAGCCATGGATGTTTGTCCGCGTTTTTCTGTGTTGTGCTGTCCTGTGTACAGGTAGAGGCCTTGTGACGGGCCGGTCCCTCGTCGAAAGAGTAATATCAAATGTCCATAGATCAAGCCAACTAAAAGTTGGGACCCTCTAAAAAAGCACAATGACACTAAATTTCATGTTGTTTTAAGCTGGGGTAGGAATTGTGGAAAGTCTAGTACCATAACAAAAATGAGTTCTTTTACAACATGTCAATCTCCCCACATTCAAACCAGAACTCCAAATTCGGGATCTAGCTTGGGAACCACGTAGGTTAGAGATTAGAAGAGTTTGTGTTGAGGTTAGTTCAACCCTTATAGTCCTCGAGTACGCTACAATATGCGATTTTTTTAAAAACAGGGACAACTCCGCCACATTTTAACCCATATTTGATATCAACATTTTGAAATCCGTACCTTACTGTCATACGTAACCACATAAAAACTATTTTGATGTGCCATGAAAGACGGGATTACCACGAGCATACATACCTGCACATGCGCAACTCCAATATTACTGATGGGCAACGTAGCGCCGCTTACACAGACAATTTCTATGCAAACACAACGGTGATGTATTGTAGACACAGTAGACCAGTCGGTAACAAGGTTAGCTACTACACAATCGTCTACATGCCTTCCCCACGTTCTTTTCCCATCAAAATTTTTTAAACCGTTGGTCAGTATATTGATTGCTACGGACTGGACGACCGCAGTTCGATCCCCGACGGGGAAGAGTATTTTTCTTCTAGCCTCTGCATCCAGACTGGCTCTGGAGCCCACTCACCCTCTTATACAAGAGGTACCAGGATTCTTTCCCGAAGGTAAAGCGCGGCTGAGGACTAACGCTAACCACTCACCCCCATCTAGTGCCGAGGTTAAGAATGAGTAGGAGCCTAACTCTCCCCCAAGCACCTACATGGCATATCATGGGGGCAGCTTTACTTTCAGTATCACGTTGGAACTTGGCACCATCTTTGGAGTGAAAGTGTGTGTGTGTAACAATTTTCACTCTACTTTTTATCCATAACATAAAGGATTCCAAGCAATATGATAATTCATTTAAAAATTACACATGCATAAGAAACATTGCATCCATATCATTCCAAATCCCCTGACATGTACAGAACCATAGAACAGATTAAGATTCATAAGAGCTGAAGAAAGCAGTGGTTTGGAAATATTCGACAAAAAATATGTTTTGGTCACTTCAATGCATATGTCACATACAACATGACTAAATACTAAAAAGTTTCCATATATTAAACATTCATGCATTTACCAAATACACCTGAAAGTTTAAAAATAACTAAATACAGTAAAACACTTCTATACAAAGATTCCACTGGGCAGAACAATGTTTATGTAGCAGTGCACACTTTAGCAGTCACATATGCTGAAAATACATCTGATGACAAAACATTTGTGCATTAATGATATAACATCCATATCCAAACTGTAATGGTACCAACAACTCCCTTTTCAATGAACAGGTCACACAGAAATGCTATATAGCAATTATGATATTTGAGGTTCTCATGGTTGCAATTATGAAGATGGCTGTCTTCTGGGTTGTTGCACTGTGTAGACTGATAGAAGTTTACATTTCAGAGGTGTTTGCTGCCTCCATTACAGTCTAAATAACAAAAGACTGATATAAATTAGAAGATCAACTCTTTAAAGCTAAACATTATTTAATTTTCGGTAATCTGTTATTGTGCCCACACTGGATTTCTGATGATAACTGTCTTCTGGGCTGAAGTTATGCCATATTTATAGAAAACAGCTCATGATGTCACAAATTTCAATGATTATGTATAATATGGGGGTCCGCAGTGGCCGCGCGGTCTGAGGCGTGGGCGTTCTGCCTTGGTCGCTGGGACCATGGGTTCGAATCCCACTCAAGCCATGGATGTTTGTCCGCGTTTTTCTGTGTTGTGCTGTCCTGTGTACAGGTAGAGGCCTTGTGACGGGCCGGTCCCTCGTCGAAAGAGTAATATCAAATGTCCATAGATCAAGCCAACTAAAAGTTGGGACCCTCTGTGCTCAGGCACTTGAAGAACAGGTCATTCCCAGTATCCCCAGTATGTATAACATATGGACTGTGGACTTCTATGCTGAGATGCCATGCAGTCTTGTAGGTGTCTACAGTACCATACTTTGTCATCATAAAGCTTCTTTAAATAAGGATCTGCTGAGAGAAGATAAAAGAGGAGCGAAAATGTCGAGGAACAAAAACACAAAGCTTCATGTACAATAATAAATAATGTAATGCACTTCCATTTCATGTTTAAATACATCTTAGTATACAAAGTCTTGTGATATTTCACAAATGACTAAACTGTTTTGAAAATTAAGACAAAAATAAGCAAAAGACTGTAAAAATGGTGTCACTACCATTGTAAGAACATACAGTTAGTCAGAAAGTAACCAGTGTCATTAAATGACATGTTCATTACACTATCGCCACATTTCTACATACATTTCATAACCAGTTTTCATTTCCTTCAATGAACATTTCAACAGATATCTAATATAGTTTTATTTTGTAAAAATCTTAGACTTCCCATGCTTTCCATTAAAAGTTTTATCTGATGTAGTCATCAATCGTTTTATTCCACCTATATTCAAAGTACAATCATACTGTCACGTATAAAACACAAGCGACTGAAAAGTCAAGACCGCAGAAAAAATTATATGAAATGAAACAAGTCTACAGAACCTTATGAATTGTGTAACACTTACTAAGTTCCCATACTGAATTAAAAATAAAAAACTCATCCTCTGTGCTAATTAAAGTCCATAAAAACAGATTAGTATCAGAAAAATGAAAAGTAAAAACCTGGTAAAATAGTCCACCAGAACTCTTATCTCTGCAAATTCCTTTACTGTAAAGACATATTTCTGTTATATCCTACCCTAACTTGTTTGAACAAATTATTAAGGATACAGCATTGTAGTGACCCTAAAATTTCCACCTGACATAATGTTCAGTGGGCCTTCCACCTGTTGATGTCACACACAGTGTAATCATGCACAAATTGATGTTCTGATAACGGCACACAGCCACAGTGAACAGAACTTCACCAACTCAAATAGTTTGTGCGCACACAGAAAGAAACTAGAGCCCACTGAAGAAAATGGGGAATTTCAAGCATTGTGATATGTCTTCGATATATAATCACTTGACTGTAGTACCTATACAAAATTTAAATAATTCTGGGTTTGAGTCTGAATGATTAACAATTTGGATTCAATTTACCATAAACTAGTGTTATATTAATGTATGTTTTAAAACTGTATGTGTATCTGCATGACTGAAATCAGCAGTTTTGTAATACTGAAGAAAATGTTTGAAGCACTCTAAAAAGTAATGATCACTTTTGGTTTAACTTTTGCCTAACTGTGTAAACTTTAAAACCTTGAATTCAGTCCAATAATTCTGACCACTTTTTTAAAGTTAAGAAATGTTGTAATTCAGTCTCTCTTTTATTATTAAATTCAATTTCCACTGAAGTGTAGCTATTCTCTCCTGTCCAATCATTAGTCTATAATACACAGATGTTAAACTTTATATCTACCTTTAAATTATTTACATCCATTACAAGTTTTATGGACAATCTGCCATTTGAAAGGGATCAATATTCACTTTGCTACTCAATATAAGTTTTAATGATGAAATTAAACAAAAATCAAGTTTGGAAAACACATCTTTCAAATCAGCAACAAATCACAGGCTTTGCAAGGAGCTATGGGTAACTGAAATCAGAACATGTATAGCAGTTCATCAGACAAAGCAGAAGTGACAGTCATATAGGAATAGAGACTAACCCTTACCAGTCACAATGTCAGAATTTTGAACAGCCAGCGTGTGTAGGCAATTTAAATATGTAGGATTTGAAGATAGCAATCTTCAATTTAAATACCTCTCAACAACTAATTCCCTAAAATCTATAATTATGTTCTGTTTTTCAAGAAGTTTGAGTTACTTGTGACAAATAGCAATAGACACCACATAGAGCATTCAGTAATTCACTGCCATTTCACAGCGACAACAGTGACACATGATCAACGATGACAGGAATGTAAAAAGAAATTTTGTCGATTGTATGCATGTCAACATATGGCTGTGGGAGAATTTTTAAAGTTGATTACATAACAACACATGGCAGAAAAATGTTGAATATGGCAAACTAACTGAAGCCTTACTTTGGTTATCATTATTAGGGGTATGATGGATGTCACCTCATTTTGATTTGCTCACTGAAGTTACAAAATATACTCATATAAAACTCTGTAAGTCATGTATAACTGGGACAGGGGCATATAAATACATTCTTTTACAGCTGGAACAAAGCAAACCTCTGACTTGTGACATTTCCCACGAACTCTGTAACAGATTACCTCACCAGGTTTCTTCTCCTCCCTTTTCCATGTAAATAAATTCACATTTCAACAAAGATAACAATAAAGAAAGGAATACAACAGACATTCAAAATTGTTTAAGAACTATCAAATAATGAACCAGTGTACGGAACTCCCTTTCAATTAGAAAATACATTTCTATCCCCTTAACTCAAAGAAACCTAGTATATTATTACACAAGATTCCATCTTCAATACATGACTCAGTGGTAACCAAATACTGACTGCACACTGATGGTAAAGAACGTTAATTAATTTTGTAACAGCAATATCTCTGCAATACCAATTTGAAAATAGAATCTAATATAAGAAATTAATCAAACATACTCCATCAATCTATTATGGAAATTATATAATATTTATGGAGTATATATTTAATACCCTTTTTCAATTATTTATCTTTTATAAATATAAATTTCTTACTACAATATACAATGCTACAAAGCTAGATTCAATACAATACTTAGAAAATAATGACTGCATAGTGGTAAGTGCGCACCTTAAGACCTATACACAGATTCCCTCTGAGCAACTGCAGATTCCACATGTGCAGTTTTCAAGGAAAAAGAATAAACTATAAACAGGTGTCATTGATACTAGTATATATAAAATAAGACATGAACCCAAACATCCATGTACACAAAAACTGATTATAGACCAAAAAAGAAGACAATAAAAAAATATATGCAACTGTTCACTGCCATAAGCAAAATAATTTGTTGACAAATTATATTAAAGTTTCAATGTATTTCAACAGCCACTGCTAAGATGTGAATATGATTATCTATGTTAGGTAAATGTACACTTCAGGCAAATATCTTTAGTAACTTTGGTTTTTGAAGTATGAATTAATCTGCCCATGAATCAACTTAACAAAAAACCACTTCATACAAGTGTTATAATTCACAAATGTTACCATTTGCAAGTATATCATACCTGAAACACTGGCTGCAAATTCTTCACTTCTTAATACTTACAGCATATAATTGTACATCAAATTAATAATGTATTTTCCATCATTAATAAATACGTAAAAGTATTAGTCCAAGGTCTGCAATTAAAACTGTGTCTAAAAATAATTAAACAAGTAGTGCATGTCTCAAATGTGCTCACCTGTGATTGGCTATCATATCTTTTCATTTTTGCAAATTCATGTTAAGAAGGTACATATCTGTTACCTCAAAAGAACCTTTACAAAATCACAAACAATACAACCTCCCTTCTAACATACATTCCTAATGCTTGCAAATATATGTAACATAGCTAAATTAGGAAATTTTCCTTCAGAAAACATGTAAAACTGTTGCTGCTGCATGTACAATCTATATGCATACAAAGCTGTGCTGCATTATGAACTGTAACTTACTGCAGATCTGTACACAAGTACTTATCTTTCAGATGGCTTCCAGTCCAGTTCAGAAGTACAGATCATGTCCTTACAGGATCTTCTTATGACCATGACACACTGCCACAACAGATGTTTCATGTCCATCAATCATTGCAGTTTCTACTAACACAAATTATTTTTAATGACGAAAGAATCCTCCACGGTACTCACACAAGCTTAGGACAATGTCACTTACAATTCTTTAAATCCAAAACATGGACTGCTCATTTCCTCATGTAAAACACTTCACTGAAACAAAGTGTAAAATATAAATATCTATTACACTGAAACATCATAATACCATCAAATTTTTAAACTGTACAAAAACATACCAGACAGTACACATTTTCTTAAACAAACAAAACACAGCCATTCCCATTTACAAATGAAGAGAACCTACTTAATTCAAATTTAATTATCCAAAAAAGGGCACAATAAACTCACATCATTGTCTCTTAATAGCAGCCAAGCAAGATGAAATGCCAACACAAACATACAATATTAAACCACAGTCAAAACAGTTCCATCACGTTATTCTCTTACAAAGTGCAGAAAAATATCTAATAACTAGGTTAGGCCTCAAGAATCAATATTTTTACTTGGACTATGCCAACAATATCTTACGACTGAATTAAACATCATGTTAAAAAACTGCTCTATTTCCAAGTTATTACAAAATAACAAATACTTCATTACTTAGAACAAGACCTTTTTTATTATTACATTCTGGAAATACCATATTAGTTGTAAATTGCTGCTGAAAAATATCTAAAGGTGCACTTGTATTTTCTCTCCAAAATCCACATTATGACTCATCAAGCACTTCAATACATATTTTTAAGTCAAGTTCCTCCCAGTTAAAACTACAAATTCTGCAAACACACATAAAATGTTAATGACAGTAATAAAGGCAAGATATAAATTAAAAATTTATGTTCAAAGATGATTCATAACGCAGGCAAATTATTTCACCAGAGAAATTATTATATGGAACGTACAACTTCCTGAAGTTCAAATCACAAATTATTTCATATTCTGCATTCTTTTTAGCACTTCTCTTATTTTCACCACTTCACTTTTCAAATTCAACCATTTCCACTTCACTGAAAACCTATATAAAAATTACCTGAAATGGAAAACGACAAAGAACAATTCATCTGTTCCATCAGTATAAAGTTGAACAATAAACAGGTACAATGAAACTTCAATCAGGACACTTTTCATGTGACATGGGTATAAATTCTTAACTACAAATTTTTTTATAGAAATGTAATGTCTCCTACCTTACACTTTTGCAAGATGATCATACAGAAAAGCCGCCTTTTAATCTACAGTCCCACAATTTAGAAATCACAGCATCCAATTATTCATTTTCCATTCTTTTCTACTTGCCTGTCAAGTTCAGTCTCCCAAGAGATCTGCTCCTATTCTCATTTAAATTTCAAAATTTTCTTCATAACTTCTGCTCTTACATTCAATTACCCAGTCATTCATTTCAATAATACTTCACCAAGTATTCTTTTGAACTAATCTTGTCAATTAATATGTCAGTACTCCTTTTTGTATTTTATAAAAATGATCAACTTACGCTAGCATTGGGCGTGCGTGTGTATGTTTTCTCATATCAGTATGTCTGTGAGTGCATAAGCACTGAATCCCACAAAACCTCAATAACTATTAAACCAAAGTGACACATTTCTGCAAAACTTTGCATGAACAGGATTATCCCATTCATATTTTACACCTCCCTCATTTGTAAATACTCTTCTATACAGAATGTCCCAAAATGTGTATAAACATTATAATATGGAATATTAACCCTGTGTATATATATTTTTGGATCATAGGTAAAAAATTCTCAGTATAATATAAAACAAGAAGCTACACATAGATCTTATAATGCCTACTTTCCTTTGAATGCTTCAACCTATAAAGTGAGCAAGAACTAAGTTAATAATTATACAGTCCCATTTGTGTGCATAATTTCCATAAAACAGATTCTGACTACATTAAACTTGACCAATATATCATAGTTCTGTGCCACAGAAATGTTTGTAGCTGTTAACAAAGAACTCGATGGAACGTAGTCCTTAAAAATTGACAGCTACTCAGCTGGTCAAGAAATTTCATTTCGTTTATGAGCCTATGAGGTTCATTCACAAGAACTTCACCATTAATGCATAAATATATTAAATACAAAGTTTATATCATAGGAACCTGTTGCAATTTTTGTAGTGGTTATTGTACTATACAACCATTAATTACTCATTACACAACTTTTCCAGTCTTTCTCATAATTACACTGGCAGCAACTCACAGGAACAAAAATGTACAAAGAGAACCTGACTACAACAGTGTCAAACCACATCATTTAGTTGTAACACCACTGTGCCAGTGTGATAGTGCAACAGTAGAATTTCAAGAAATACTGAAAAGTTCTGTAAACATTTATGGATGATATGACAATAACTAGTTAGATTTAAAATTTTAGGTATATTTATGATCTACTGTTTTACACAAAATTTGGAAGTATAATTACCATCTATAAAGCATGACATACTTAACTGCAAAGGCTCATCAGTTATCATCATCAAACTGAAACCTAAATTGATTTCTTGGAGCTGATATATTACAGTTGAACATTCCAAGAGAAATTCACCAAAATTTGCACATCTTTAAGATGTATTACCCAATAAAATTTCAAGATCCAACCTTATATGGCAAGAGTGTAATTCTCACCTCAGAAGTTCACAGTTACCAAGTGGTATTATTGATGGTAGATCATTAAAAATTACAAAAGTGGAAATCACTACCTATAGTTCAATAATAGTAATATAAAAATCTAGGTTCAGAAGTTATAACAAAATAAAGAAAACATGATAATTATGCAAATATTAAAAATACCTCAGACTTAACTAAATTAATTTTTAACTTTCATTTAAGCATGCTTGTGGTAGCTGCAAACTTACATCATTTCATGCTCGAGCCAGTATCATTTAGCAGCAAGACCTGTTCCAACAGTGGTCTTGGGAAACGGCTGCTTGATAAGCGGTGGAGACCCAGGAGCCACTGTAACAGGGGAGCTACCCCCAGGAGTAGGCGTGCTGGCTTCACTACCAGAAGACACACCATCTGTCTCCATCTGAACACACATAACAATGTTGGAATTGTGAAAGAAATTATGATGCACATGAACAATCTTGCAAACTGGGCATGAACAATTACATAAATAAATATTCACTCAAGCCTTCTAACATTCACTAATAAATTACTTCATGTTATGCAAAATCTGACGAGATGTGAAGAAGATTATGATCTCCATTCAGAAATGGAACATGTTGACTTATGAAGTGACTGGTAGGCATGCCCTCCCCATTATCTGGTCTCATTTTACAGATTCTGTTCAAGGAACTCATAGACATTGGGGATGGGGCGGGGGCGATAACACAGGTGTTACTTTGATTCCAAACCAGAAGTTATCCAAGATAATATAAAGATTAATACCTTTTCCTCTTTGTCATCACTGTCAACAATAGGTCCATTCTCTGCTTCAAATTCCTTCAACACAGCATCCAAGTTATAACGGCGACGATAGTTAACGAAGAAACTACGTAAGTGAGCTTCTGTCTTGGTGCCAATTACCTCTGCAATGGCTCGAAAATCCTTTCCATACTTACGTACACCTAAAACAAACAGGAAATTCCTCATTAAATTATTTGTACAGCATACCCTGCCATTTGCAGGGTTTACATTATTTAAAATCCCAGTAAACAGTAAAAACACAATGTCTGAAGTAAAGACCTTGTGGGAAAAATGAGGCTAGGGGAACCAAAGACAAAACATGACACTAAAACATAATTAATTATTAATAAAAATAAACATCAGTGCTAGTGTTTATTGGGATGACACTGATATTTCTTGCCTAAAGTTGTGAGGGTCAATGAGCACAAGGGCAAAAATATTACCACAAATAAGCAAAACTGCAATGTGCAAATCCATGTGTAAGATAGGTCTGCTACGATTCTTAAATTTTTAAAAATGACAGCTTCGTAACTATATAACTCAAGGAGAAATATAAATTACATAACCGATTAGTGACATATTTTAAAAACTAGTTATTCACAGTAAGAGAAACTACAGTTCATTCAATGTAACTGTATTAATACCAGTAGCACAAATAAGGAAGAAAGGAAGAACAATTCATTTACCTTGCACAGCTAACAATAATTCATCATTGGTCCAGCGAGCATTGATACGGTTGTTTGAATCTGGTGGGCGTAAATCGTCAATCCCCTCAGCAGTTTTTCTCTTGAAAGAACTCAGACTTTGTTTGTTATTCTGCACCTGAAGAAAGATTATTTCATATGTCTGTAAACAGCAAATTATAGTTTAAAGTTGCAGAACAATACTATGGTTATTTATACATCTTCCTCTTTTCACATAATCTTGTCCTTAAAGAAATCTGAATTTATTTCTTCCTTTTATGATATTTTCAGCTTTCTTTTTTTACTTTAATGCAATTTCATCAACACATGGCTACAGACATATGCAAACAACACATCTAGAATCCTTTATTTCCCTCAAAACAAGTTTTAAAAACTAGAACCACAAAATAAGACTGGAAAGGTGTACTCTTTGGAGTACACTACAACTCCAAAGGTGTTCTTCGCTTCACATAACACTGATGAGCATTGCAATCAGCAGTACAACAAAGGGAATAACAAACGCACCAATGGCCCCAGATCATTTTGTGAAAAACTGTGTTCCAACAATGACCTTGGTTCACAGTTGCAACATGCTCTAACAAAACCTCTTCATCATGTGGGTTGCCTAGTTCCTAAGGAAAATGTGACAGACATATGGATAGGCCCATATGATGTTCCTTGCTCACACCTGGGCATAAAGAACACTTAATTAACATTCTTTGAAAATTCTGAATTCTCCTAGCTCAAATACTATTCAAAGAACAACTATTAATGAACAAGTATATCATTAAATTTAGTTCCCAATTACATAAATAGTGTAGTCTTAATGTCCTCTTTAAGTATTACACATGACCAACATTATATGGGTACATTCTGTGCATATGATGTAAAGAACTCATCAAAAAGATAAGGGTTAAGCACACGTAAGACAGTAAGAGGGACAGAACTACAGCACAGTACATTTTAGCGGTCGGAGAGGAAAATGCAAAGTTTCAAGACTCATACACAGATTCCTATTTTGTGGCTGACAGCATGAGAAATTCACTATTTGTGAGACCAACTTATTTCCAAAAAACTGAAAACATCAGATGATGAACACTATTCTGTCCAAAATTTAGCACACACTTCCTGAACCAAATTAAAAGCTGATGTTTATTCAATACTAAACATGTTGCCCATCAGAATAGCACCAGTGTAAATAGAAATTTAAAATGTGAAATGTTCAACGTCTGGTGTCTACTTCAGTAAGACAGCTATGAACAATCTTTTCAGGTTTTGTGAACCAGACATAACAAACATGCAACAACTGACATAAATAAATTTCAAACTTCTAATTGTGAATGACTGTTACTGCATGCTAACAAACTAGCAGCTAAATACAATCGACTAATTATATGTGGAGGTTGTGTTCCTGTAAATCACTGTGTATAAAAGAAATGCAAAGAATATAAAATGTATAACATTCACATGGATTTTCTGAATGCTACACCATGAGAGGCCTTAATTTGTAGTGCCCAAGTCGAAATAGTGGAGACAGAGTGAAATCACGTGTAACTCAGCTGGCCTGCACGACAGCATTTACCTTGGCTGTGGACAGAAAACTGATGCTCTTCATGATATTGAAAACTACAGATATCTTAGAAAAAAGACAGCAGAAGTGTTTAACGAGAGTCACCTGTGACTGACTGAACAAAATATCATAACTGTCACATGAACCTTTCTCTATATGTAAACATAAAAGTCTGAAATACTATGTGGAACAGCAGTATGGTGAGTGTTATGATTTCACCAAATACTCATTTTAACCTGTCCTGTACCTGAGAAATATCTGGTCTGAAGGCAGGCACTGGCTATCCTCACTTTCTCATGACTTTCCTATAAGCAAATGCCAGTAGCCAAACTTAAGATAACAAACACATCTCTCGCCACTCACAATAACCATCACACCTCATTCAGCGCTAAATAATCTCTGTATTTCACAAAACATCGTTAAATAACTCCCTAACCTATCAAGTAACAAACATCACCTGAAAGACTATGGGAAAACATTACTAACCTCAACTGAGAAAGGTAGTCATAGCCACATACACAACTATCTCAAACAAATATCAAGAATGGTAACCACAATGTTCACGCATCTCTTTTTGTTTAATCATAAGCATGCATTTCCATTTTAATTACTATTTCATGGTTTAATATTTTAGCATTCAACATATTAGCAATTGTGCAACAACAAATGTGAATTATCATCACTGTTATTATTGTTGTTGTTGTTACTTTTATATTTCCAACCAACTCATGAGAAAATAAATACAGCCTGAAGACAGGGGTTTGCAACCAATGTAACCTAAATATGTGAGATTCTACCAATAATAACTACAGTAAGTATGTACATTACAAAATTACATTCAACTGTGTTCATTTTTGTAGAAAATGTAAATAGTTATAATTTTTACATGCCTGTGATGTCATACCTGAAAAGTCAGGGTTTCTTACATAGATATTGTATCATGTAAGATTTGAGGTTTTCACAGCGGTGAGAATGAAGATTTCTGTCTTCTGGGTTGTTGCACTGTGTAGTCTGGTCGATGTTAACCAACGTTTCAGAGGTCATACTGCCTAAAACGTTGGTTAACATGGACCAGACTACACAGTGCAAAAACCAAGAAGACAGAAATCTTCATATTGTATCATGTTATTTTGCATATAGTAAAATAATAAAGGCATATACACCAATGCAGATGAGGTTGGTGTAAAACCTGTCTGGCATCAACTGGAATAAAATATATGTGGCTCTGAAGAGTTTCCTGAGAATGTTAAAAATAACTGGCTCTTTTCCCCTGCTAACCCTAACAGCATTAATTTTTTTAAAACTTTAATGCCATAATGTGATATACATAATCAGATATAAAAGATGGAGACGATGATTATATATTCCAATCATACTGAGACATTACAAGGTATCTGTTAGTACAAGCATTACAAATTCTCATTATATCAAGATTGCACTGTATTCTTCTCCCTCTTCACTTCTGCATTTTTGGTTGCAATGCTAACATCACTTATCTTCTTTCTGGTAAAAGCATGTGTACAGAAGAAAAACAACAACAACTAAACTTCACAAAATGGTGCCAGTACAATAGCAGGGAACAGAGTTGAGGCAGACTGTGACATGTTAGTTGCTGAGAACTGAAAGTTAGTGAAAATGCACTGTGAGACACATTTTAAGGAAAATTCATAACATCTTGCTGTGAGCTTGACTGCAAATAAGCAAAATTGTGAACAGCAAATTTACAAATATGCATGAATGACTGCTTATGTAATTAAAAACATGCAAAAGAGTGTATCAGTAATGGTCTACAGTACATCTGCAATAAACATTAAATCATGTTTACAATTACTGGTGTGCACTTACAAAATAAATAAAAGATAATTTGGTCCATCACAGTAAGGTGTGTTTGTGCAGATCGGTATACAAACATGATCCACAAGTCATGTACCATCATGCACAAGAAGCAGAGTTGGGAACAGACTTACTTGTCTCTTAAGGGAAATAATTTCCCTATCCATTGCTTTCAACATTTGGTCACCCTGACTGGCAGGGGCAGGTGCTGGCGGCCCGGCAGCCATAGCCACCAGATCATCGTGGTTAATGTACATCCCTCGGGGGGGCTTGCGTTTGTGGCGGAGAAGAACGTGACAGTGTCTATCGCGCTTCACCGGACCGGTTGTTGGACGGACACTGCCTGTGCGTCTGTAAGTAGCCACCCCACCCAAGCTTCCAATCAAATTCAGCACTGTACTTAGCCCTAAATACAAGACCCTGATTGTGACTTTATATGCTGAACATAACCTAACATGAAGACAAAAACTCCTGACAAATTACATAACAGAAACGTTGAATATAATTATAACTCTAGGCTGTAAATTAAATGTGATTCCCATTACAATAATTCTGATAGCAATGCAACTACAAATTATGTCTATAACAACATAACAATGTGATAAAGGGCACCTGTAGAGACAGACAAAGGAAAAACAGAACAGTCACCCTTGTAGGATTGTTCCCTTACCAATCTACATGTAATTCTAACTGCAACAATTATTTATATAGAAAGGATAGGAAATATACTCAAATTGTATTCTAAAAATCAAATTATTTCTACAATGCAAAAGGACCTCAATTTTGCTATTTTTCAGATTATATTCCAAAACCTAAACTATATAATATATCGTTTTAAAAAAGTATTACTACCTTTAACAAAATGTAGTTTAATTCTATGGCTATAATTAGAATTAAAAGATAAATTTCTGTTAAGTTAGGAAGTGTGTGTGTGTGTGTGTGTGTGTGTCCTAAAAGCAGATATCAGATTTTCATCCCAAGGTTTCCCCTGTATGCTCCAATAACCCATATCACAGAAAAACAAACAATCTCAGTATATGTCCCTGCAGATGCCCTAGGTTGTATCTTTTACAGTTATTTATACCTCCAATGTTGGTAGCAAGTGTTGCACATGCTGCCTTTAGGAGAAGTGTGGGTGTGAGTGCAGGCAACCCCACAGTTAGCACAAGAACTCTTCCCACCCTCCGCACCATCTTTCTGCAGGAGATAGACAACACTCATCACAATACTGCCCCTACTTCAACAAACATGAGCCTATGCTTGTCACCTGTATCCACAAGGAACTGATACCAGTTCAAAAATTTGGTGTTCATTTTGTTTCTTTAAATGTTTACTAGCAATCTGTCCAGAAGAAAAATTATTGTACAAACCAGAAAAAGTCTGAGAATGAAAATTTATATTTAGGCACGTGATAGAAACACAAAACATGTAAATTCGGATATTAATAACATATTTACTTCAGCCCTTCGATTCTAACTCTATAGATATCAAAAATGGTTTATTAAAAAACTGTAAATATAAGACACAGAATTGTATTTAATTTCCTGTTCTGCAATCACAAACTGGCACTGATCCACTATTATATCTATAAACAATATCGAAACCCTTCAAAGGCCATATCTTAAACCTTGCTTAAACTCAATGAGAATATTTTCCAAGGCAAAGTTTGAGTCTTCTCAACATAGCATATGTCTAAGCTAGATTATAAAAAATCACTACATTAATGCATCACACAACAAATGACCTCACAGAAATACAGTTCTGCAGCTAGAATCATAACTTTCGTCAATAATGTTTACAATGCAACTACTTTAATCTTTACTTCAACATCATACTATAAGCACACTTCATTCCCAAAAAAAAGCTCTTGTAAGCTACAGATTTCACTGGGCAACAACACATATTTATGTTCACTGGCACATCAAAATGCACAGGTGTGAATATTTACAAAGTGTTAAGATGTATTTCTGAAAATCTCTCTTCAAAAAAGTGGAGTTAATTGCTCAACATCCAGACTACTTAAATTTGTGGGACATCTTGCCAATATAAATCATTAAAGCAAATACTTAAACAGACATTGCCACTAAAGTATAAGACATGAACAAGAATAATTTGTAAAGTCACATGTACACACCATAATAGATAACTGCAGACCATCAATGATACATTATGAAACATAATAATGCAAGCAAGACAGGCAGGCTGTGAATCTGCAGGCTATTCCTTCACCTCTCCCACACACTTGCACTTCACAGAAATGATGCTGTGTCACTTGCATCCTTTGACTATCAAATACTTCAGATCATAAGAACACATACATTTCTAGACCTATCTACAAGAGTCAACGCACAATGAGTGTGCCTTCTGCAAATAACCATATTTGTTTGAATAACTCATGTACCTTCTTTCCCAGAATTGTTGCTTTAAAAATGAGGGTGCACATTATATTCAAAGATCATCTTTTTGGTACCCTCAGTCTTCACTAAAAATGATACAGTAACTGGAAACTGATTTACCAGTGAATCAGTCTGATACATAAACCCTATACTAGCAATCCAAGCCACATAAACAATTTTGCTACATTATGTTTCAAACAAGAATCGATCTGTAATTTCAATAAAAAAATTCTAACTGAGAGTCAGACTAACAAAAAGGATATGGTCTGAACCAAGGGACATTCAGAACACATAAATTCTTTGCTGGAATCGGCATATTAGTGATTTATGTTGTGATGCTATAATGAAAGAAAGTAACAAACCCATGCTATGACCAATGCCTTCCAAACACAATATTTGTGATACACTAGTATCAGCAATCAACAATTCCACGGACTGTCTCAAAATAAGGATTGTAATATTAGGAAAGAGTCCAAGCTGAAACTTTCAGTCTTCACCATAACTGAATTCGGGGCATTCAGAAGCTTGTATTAGTCAATTAGAACAAAACTGTGTGTGAAATTGCACATTGATTTTCACAAAATCTTTCAGCTGAGCAATGGAAGAGTTCTCTAGTATCCTTCTGCTTCTTACAAGGTTTAACAATGTGAGTGAAGCCAAGGTTGAAGAAAATCATGCCACTAGCCTAAAACATTTTATATATGAACAAAGCATACATACATTTCAAATTAAAAACAGTGTCATATTTTCACAGTTTATTTAACTACATTTCCCATTAAAACACTTTACCCGCTCATATCAAACAAGAGCCACACAAATGATAAAATAAAAAAGGATCAGGTAAAGCTATTCTTGTCCATCTGAACCATGCTAGAAGGTATATAGGAGGCATGGAGGTAAAGCACTACCCACCCTTCACCTGTGCACAAAGCAGAAGACAGTAGTTAACTGTACAACCCAACTGCCTTTCTGTCTAGCAAAAAGGTCTTTCATACCTACTACATAGAAGAATGGGTACACTCTGGAACCATTTTGCACAAAGTGGCCAAGAGAATCTGAGAAACTTTTGAGTGTCTTCTTCAGGAATCAAACCACAGCTGCCACATTTGTGACTTCACAGTTCATGATGATGGAGAAAGAAATTGTTAGGAAATGTACAGGTAAACCTCGATTTACGCCGGGGATGCATCCCTGGACGAACTGGCGTAAATGGAATCGGCGTAAATTGAAACTCTTTTTATAATGTAAATCAATGGGAAGTCAATGAATGACACGAGTTCCCAGCACCCAAACACTGACGACTTAAGTTCCTCCGTGATAGCAATTTCAGTCAAGGGAATGTTTTTTCGATTCACGTCATCCACCCATAGCAACAGTAATTTCTCCATTCTTTCTAAAAGTTTACTTCTGCTATAACTCACTTGCGTTGCACTTATTCTCGTAGCCTGTTGTATTGACTGTTTTATTTTATATGAATTTTTCATTATGGTAGTCACAGTGGAAGGAGGCAATTTCATACTTTTGCACACATTACGATGGGTATCACCACCTTATATTCAACGAATTATGTCCATCTTATCTTCTAACGCAATAGACCTACGCAACTTTTTAGCAACACATTCACTTCTCTTACCAGACATGGCGGCTCTTCTACATTTATAAATATAAAACAGTTCCTACTGCAGAATAGTGGTCAACAACAGCACAAACACGTTTAGCACACAGTTTTCAGCACATTCAATGTGTCAACAAGAAGTGAACTGAGCACATTTTTCCTTACTCCCTTATCAGGCTGAATGCAAATGATTCACCATGAAGAGTGACCAATGATCATGCGACTGTTGCGCAATGTTGGCAGATTTTTTGGAGATTATCTCGCAACTACTTAGCAATGAGTGCAGAGGTGAATGAATTTATAATTTTTATTCAAAATCAGCGATGTAAGAATTACGATTTAGTATAAGAATCAGTACGAGAAACATTGTAAAACGTTAAAAATAATAGTATAATATATTTTTTTCACTTTTTGACTTGCTGGTTTCAAAAGCGGCGTTATTCTGAATCGGCACAAATCGAGGTTTACCTGTATACACTGTGTAACAGTTCTGGCAGGTCTGCTCCTTTATTTTATCTAAGGTTTTCATTTGTAAATTTTTCCTTGTAACAGTGTAAGTAGGAAGCTGTTTGTTCCATCAGACCATGACCTCAGACTTGAGTGAATGGCACCAGTAATGTCAGACTTGTCTAGGATGAATGGCACCAATGATGAGTATGGGCAGGGTATCTCACAGACATCATAATGTGCGATTACCTGATTGGGAATACTCCACTGTTTCAAAAGAATTTCAGCATATATACAGACAAACACAAGTAAAGCACATATTCTTGTTAAGCAGACCAAAATGGGAAATATGTCGACAAATTTTCGTAAAACTCCCCAATATAAAATTCATGAAAATCTGTTTAGTGATTTTAAAGTTTTTACACAAGGAGAGTTAGATACAGCATTTTGCAATATCATTCAAAACATTCACAAAAACAAACTTTTTTTCTTAACCAGGACAAATATCAACACTAATAGTAAAACTTACACACTACACTCACACTCACTCACTCACGCACGATACACACACTGCAAAAATTAATGTTAAACAGTCACTGCTTACCTGACTACCAGATTCATCATTATTCTGAGCTGGCCTTGGAGGTGAACCACTCTTACGACGAATGCCTCGGTGAATTGTCCATTTCTGAAAACATTAAAATGAAATAAATAAATATTAGTTCATTAACATTATCTATGTCCTCAGTAACTAAGACCATTACAGACATCACATTTCCTGAATATGAGTGTGGATTTTCATCTCTGGGGAGAAACAAATGTAGAAAGGTTAATTCCAACAGGTGTCACAGTTCATCACATTATTACAAAATGTTTGTATGTTGGAAGACAATGCAACCAACAAGGCATGTACAGTGAAGATTTCTGTCTTCTGGGTTATTGCGCTGTGTAGTCTGGTCGATGTTAACCAACGTTTCAGAGGTCATACTGCCTCCGTCATCAGGGCGATCGCCCTGATGACAGACCTCTGAAACGTTGGTTAACATCGACCAGACTACACAGCGCAATAACCCAGAAGACAGAAATCTTCACTGTACATGCCTTGTTGGTTGCATTGTCTTCCAACATACAAACATTTTGTAATAATGTGATGAACTGTGACACCTGTTGGAATTAACCTTTCTACATTTGTTTCTCCCCAGAGATGAAAATCCACACTCATATTCAGGAAATGTGATGTCTGTAATGGTCTTAGTTACTGAGGACATAGATAATGTTAATGAACTAATATTTATTTATTTCATTTTAATGTTTTCAGAAATGGACAATTCACCGAGGCATTCGTCGTAAGAGTGGTTCACCTCCAAGGCCAGCTCAGAATAATGATGAATCTGGTAGTCAGGTAAGCAGTGACTGTTTAACATTAATTTTTGCAGTGTGTGTATCGTGCGTGAGTGAGTGAGTGTGAGTGTAGTGTGTAAGTTTTACTATTAGTGTTGATATTTGTCCTGGTTAAGAAAAAAAGTTTGTTTTTGTGAATGTTTTGAATGATATTGCAAAATGCTGTATCTAACTCTCCTTGTGTAAAAACTTTAAAATCACTAAACAGATTTTCATGAATTTTATATTGGGGAGTTTTACGAAAATTTGTCGACATATTTCCCATTTTGGTCTGCTTAACAAGAATATGTGCTTTACTTGTGTTTGTCTGTATATATGCTGAAATTCTTTTGAAACAGTGGAGTATTCCCAATCAGGTAATCGCACATTATGATGTCTGTGAGATACCCTGCCCATACTCATCATTGGTGCCATTCATCCTAGACAAGTCTGACATTACTGGTGCCATTCACTCAAGTCTGAGGTCATGGTCTGATGGAACAAACAGCTTCCTACTTACACTGTTACAAGGAAAAATTTACAAATGAAAACCTTAGATAAAATAAAGGAGCAGACCTGCCAGAACTGTTACACAGTGTATACAGGTAAACCTCGATTTGTGCCGATTCAGAATAACGCCGCTTTTGAAACCAGCAAGTCAAAAAGTGAAAAAAATATATTATACTATTATTTTTAACGTTTTACAATGTTTCTCGTACTGATTCTTATACTAAATCGTAATTCTTACATCGCTGATTTTGAATAAAAATTATAAATTCATTCACCTCTGCACTCATTGCTAAGTAGTTGCGAGATAATCTCCAAAAAATCTGCCAACATTGCGCAACAGTCGCATGATCATTGGTCACTCTTCATGGTGAATCATTTGCATTCAGCCTGATAAGGGAGTAAGGAAAAATGTGCTCAGTTCACTTCTTGTTGACACATTGAATGTGCTGAAAACTGTGTGCTAAACGTGTTTGTGCTGTTGTTGACCACTATTCTGCAGTAGGAACTGTTTTATATTTATAAATGTAGAAGAGCCGCCATGTCTGGTAAGAGAAATGAATGTGTTGCTAAAAAGTTGCGTAGGTCTATTGCGCTAGAAGATAAGATGGACATAATTCGTTGAATATAAGGTGGTGATACCCATCGTAATGTGTGCAAAAGTATGAAATTGCCTCCTTCCACTGTGACTACCATAATGAAAAATTCATATAAAATAAAACAGTCAATACAACAGGCTACGAGAATAAGTGCAATGCAAGTGAGTTATAGCAGAAGTAAACTTTTAGAAAGAATGGAGAAATTACTG
>NW_019059712.1:1198100-1215429 GCF_000696155.1 Zootermopsis nevadensis | reverse complement strand
CAGTAATTTCTCCATTCTTTCTAAAAGTTTACTTCTGCTATAACTCACTTGCATTGCACTTATTCTCGTAGCCTGTTGTATTGACTGTTTTATTTTATATGAATTTTTCATTATGGTAGTCACAGTGGAAGGAGGCAATTTCATACTTTTGCACACATTACGATGGGTATCACCACCTTATATTCAACGAATTATGTCCATCTTATCTTCTAGCGCAATAGACCTACGCAACTTTTTAGCAACACATTCATTTCTCTTACCAGACATGGCGGCTCTTCTACATTTATAAATATAAAACAGTTCCTACTGCAGAATAGTGGTCAACAACAGCACAAACACGTTTAGCACACAGTTTTCAGCACATTCAATGTGTCAACAAGAAGTGAACTGAGCACATTTTTCCTTACTCCCTTATCAGGCTGAATGCAAATGATTCACCATGAAGAGTGACCAATGATCATGCGACTGTTGCGCAATGTTGGCAGATTTTTTGGAGATTATCTCGCAACTACTTAGCAATGAGTGCAGAGGTGAATGAATTTATAATTTTTATTCAAAATCAGCGATGTAAGAATTACGATTTAGTATAAGAATCAGTACGAGAAACATTGTAAAACGTTAAAAATAATAGTATAATATATTTTTTTCACTTTTTGACTTGCTGGTTTCAAAAGCGGCGTTATTCTGAATCGGCACAAATCGAGGTTTACCTGTATACACTGTGTAACAGTTCTGGCAGGTCTGCTCCTTTATTTTATCTAAGGTTTTCATTTGTAAATTTTTCCTTGTAACAGTGTAAGTAGGAAGCTGTTTGTTCCATCAGACCATGACCTCAGACTTGAGTGAATGGCACCAGTAATGTCAGACTTGTCTAGGATGAATGGCACCAATGATGAGTATGGGCAGGGTATCTCACAGACATCATAATGTGCGATTACCTGATTGGGAATACTCCACTGTTTCAAAAGAATTTCAGCATATATACAGACAAACACAAGTAAAGCACATATTCTTGTTAAGCAGACCAAAATGGGAAATATGTCGACAAATTTTCGTAAAACTCCCCAATATAAAATTCATGAAAATCTGTTTAGTGATTTTAAAGTTTTTACACAAGGAGAGTTAGATACAGCATTTTGCAATATCATTCAAAACATTCACAAAAACAAACTTTTTTTCTTAACCAGGACAAATATCAACACTAATAGTAAAACTTACACACTACACTCACACTCACTCACTCACGCACGATACACACACTGCAAAAATTAATGTTAAACAGTCACTGCTTACCTGACTACCAGATTCATCATTATTCTGAGCTGGCCTTGGAGGTGAACCACTCTTACGACGAATGCCTCGGTGAATTGTCCATTTCTGAAAACATTAAAATGAAATAAATAAATATTAGTTCATTAACATTATCTATGTCCTCAGTAACTAAGACCATTACAGACATCACATTTCCTGAATATGAGTGTGGATTTTCATCTCTGGGGAGAAACAAATGTAGAAAGGTTAATTCCAACAGGTGTCACAGTTCATCACATTATTACAAAATGTTTGTATGTTGGAAGACAATGCAACCAACAAGGCATGCTCAAAGTTCGGCAGTTTTTGGCCTCAAACACCATGGCCGTCATCCCGCACCCTCCTTATTCGCCGTGTGCCTTCTTCCTCTTCCCAAAGATGAAAATTTAGCTAAAGGGAAGGAGATTTGAGACGATAGAAGAGATTGAGGCAGAATCGCAGATGGTGCTTGACAGGCTGACAAAGAAAGATTTCCAGGGATGCTTCCAGGCTTGGCAGCGGCGCTGGGATCGTTGTGTTCACTCCCAGGGGAACTACTTCGAGGGTGATGGATGAATTTAATACCTGAGATAAGTGTACGGGTTTTTATAGGTGCAGTCTTGAAACTTTCCGATCGCACCTCGTATCATTGTATGAAGGATTGTCAAATGGGGAATAGTTGATCGATCATAAACGGGAAAGTGATGATGCTCAGAGGCAGACAAATGGTAGGTTGAATAACTGCAAAGAAACTGCAGCTGACACTCTTAAGATGAATGCACAGTGAACACTTGTCGTAATGACGCTAGTAGAAGCAAACAGTCCTTGCTGACACAATACACAACATATACTTAATTAAGAGGACTGTAGTTCCAGTGATCTTTTGTTGCTAAATACTCACCATTCTGTCAGCAGATAACTTTGTGGGTTACCTCTGAAAAGTTCTAAGTGATCAGGTATTTTTTATATCAATATTGGTATACAGTAAATATCTCTCTGTATTAATTTTTAATTTACGTAAGTGTTACAATTTTATAGTTTCTGGAAGGTCTTGATGGCAGAAGCAGACCCTCTGGATGGAGGAACTTGATATAATGATAATAAATGTTTCACTTTGAAGATTTCTGTCTTCTGGGTTGTTGCGCTGTGATGAATATTCATCGCCCTGATGACGGAGGCAGTATGACCTCTGAAACGTTGGTTAACATCGACCAGACTACACAGCGCAACAACCCAGAAGACAGAAATCTTCATACTCACCGCTGTGAAAACCTCAAATCTTACATGTACAGTGACTTTACTGACAGCATTTCTGAATGCAGGTGCTGTTACATTGTTTATGAAGTTGACTGAATGAACACCAACACAATAAGTTAGATTGTCATAAATCAACAATTTCCTTATTTCAGCGCAGCTTATTTTTTTAAAAAAATGCAGCGATCAAGTACTTCTTGGTTAAATGCTGATTAATATGCACTTATAATATGAAACATAATTAACTTGAAAAACCAAATCATATTCACAAATGCCATGATTAACTTAATTTCAGAGTCTGCAACAAAAGAAGCAACAACCTTCTCATCAGAATCCGAGTCAGTGTTGGAACCTAGTTCTGATCCTCCTTCACTGCCTTCCTCACGATGGACAGCCAGTTTCCTTGCTTGTCGGTCCATCAAACTTGTTCGACTCCGTGTTTTCTTCCATGAATAATAGTACTTCACTAGACTTGCTATAGATTTGTCTGGCAGCTGAAATATATGAACATTCTAAATTAGTCAACATTAAGTTTTTAATGAAATCAGTAATCCTTCAGTTTTTAGTACTATGAATCATATTCAAAACCCTGCATTGCAAACTCTGCAGCAGTCTAACAGAACATAAGATCTAAGTTTCCAAAATAGTAAAACTTTGCATTTATAGTCTTCTGGATTATGAAATCATGTAGTCTTGCAAATGGTTACCAACACAAGATGTGTGAAAATGAAGGCAGTACGTTTATCCAAAATACTGCTTATCTGCAAAACTATGCGGTATCATAACCCAGAAGACCACAACCCAGTACAATGGAACACATGAATTAAGAAATAAGACAACTGTACAGAATCATTCAAAATGAGACTAGCAGTCTAATTCCCACTGAAATTTTCATGCAATTCACATGAACTTCCAATTATTGTAATAGCCCATTTGGACTAATCCTGGAAAGAATGATACAAATTCAGAAAATAAATGTACGTAACTGTGGAACTTAATAACAAACTACCAGCTAAAAACTTCTTAAGACTTTGATCAATGGAGTTGGTTAAGTTAGTTAAATTCATGACTACAAACAACAATAGAATGTAGTTCTTACCATTTGCCTAATCCTATGAAAGCTTTTCCCATGAAACTGAAAAGCTTGCTCAAATAAAACTTTGTCCTCAACTGTCCATTCATCTGGGAATGGAGTAAAGTTGCCAAGATCCAATATTGCCCTTTCAAGGTCATGTTTGTGCCAGAACAGCATCCCAAGTGCCTGCTCTCCATTGTAGCCATACTTCTCCTTTGCTAGTGATATATATTCATCCACTGGAACACAATATATCTCATGACAATATTGCACAAAAAGAAAATACTATTAAGTGTGTGAGTACCTCTGACACCAAAATCTCAAGAGTTCAATGCTTCAATCAAAACAAACAAAATAAGAGTAGTATGGCATACTCATTGTTTACAGTGGAATGCTTACTTCAACTAGGTTAAACAAGTTACACTTAAAAAGATAGAATAACATACAAAATAAGACCTTTACTCACATTTATAATCAGGTATATCTGTTGTTGGTGACCAAACCAGAAGAGCCCGTTCTCCACACTGTTCAGGACGACGTTCTGATATAAAAATGTAATTACTTAAACATTTGCAATATCCCAGACAATGTTTTGAGGCAATAGTGATGATAATAGTACTTCTTATAAACACTTAATATACTTATTGAACACAAGAGTTTGAAAATGAAATAAATTTTAAGAAATGGTATGTCATCCAAAATCAGTGCCATCAACTTTAACGTCCACAGCTCAAGACTGAAAGGAAAATTTACAATTTTTTTTTGAATGAAACTATTCTAAATGTTTCGTCCTTAATTGTAAGTAATTAAAGGTAGCCACTAACATAACTATTCCCTCTGAAACAACTTCTTGGGTTTTTTCCAGATATATTCTCAGTTAGCACTATCAGACTATCAATGTCTTTAGGTGATCCAGCATACACAATGTTTGTTATTAGCCCCATACAGAAATCAGAGGGTCAATGTTTTGTGCAACGAATTGCAGACTACTAACAATCAATGTGGGATTGCTTGATCATGCTGGAAAATTACCACATCCATATTTCCTTGTTCTAGTTGCAGCATGTCTAGGGATGGTGCCCCTGGTAAAAACAATGGGCTGATAAACAATTTATGAACTTAACCCATTCATTACAGACCAACATTTATTATTACTGTTGTGATGAGGTGAGACCATGTCCCAGTAAAACTGCAGCCACTAATGGGCCCACTGTACACAACTCAGATGATAGATAAGTAAATGTGGAATAGTAGTGGAATGATATTGACAAAAGAAAACTAAATAACTCGCAGAAAAACCTATCATGATGCTACTTTGTTCACCACAAGTCCCATACGGACCGACCTGGGCATGAACCTGGGACTCTATGGTGGGACCTGGAAACTAACCACCTGGCCTATAGCACAGCCATAGATCGATACTCAGGACACTTTGAACACCACATACATAACAAAACTCATGTTACCCCTGTTACATTTCCAAACTTTGCTTGCTACAGTGTATTCAACATCATCTTTGATTTTCCATTAATCACATGTTGCCTCACATGCAACAGACAAACAGGATACTAATTACTGCTTTTTTCTCACAATATACCACTTCTGTCCATACCCAAATACGTCACTTTGTATAAACAGAACATAGTGTGTTAAGAAATTCCTAACTAGTAATTTGATTGCCACACAGAATTATGGAACAGCAGTTTGGAGTGGAAGAAAAACAAAGTCTCCAAGAAATACAAAAAGTATAATACATGTTACCAAATCTCAGGTTTATGATAATGCTTACAAGTCATGTGTAATTTAAAAATACATACCTGACAGAGGTATCAGTTCAGGCACAACAGCTTGATAGTCCCTCCCAACTCTTATCTTTTCTTCTGAAACAATGTCAAATCCATATACCAGGCAAGGAACTTTACTGAACTATTATGTAGTTTATATAGTGCATCAAAATTTGAAATTAAATAAGACTGGGACTGGAAACCCAGAACAAATATTTTATTTATAATGGAATGAAAGCCATAGTTACACCAAACTCAGCACACAAAGATGGGAAAAATTGTGCTACTGAAGCATTTCACAGAAGTTCAATTTCACATCTGTTTTTGTCTTGAAATAATTTTATTACAAAGGCAGACCTCCTACTCATTCTTAACCTCGGCACTAGATTGGGGTGAGTAGTAAGTAGTCATGTTTGGCCACACTTTACCCCTGGGAAAGGACCCTGATACCCATTGGATAGGAGGCTGGGTGGGCCCCAGAGCAGGTCTTGACACAAAGACTTAAAGAAAAATCCTCTACCCCTGTCCATAGTCAGTCACTCTACTGACTGAGCTAGCCCAGCTCTGAGCAAAGATACATACTGAGCATAAAACATTGGTAACCAAATACAAGACATCATGGCATCACAATCGAAAAGACCACAATTAACGTTTTCTCAGCCATAAAACCTTATGTTTAAAAAATAAAGTTCGAAAGGACATATATCCAGAACTGCATACAATATAATAATCAATTCTGGCCATAAAATTAATTACATGGAAAACAGAACACTTCCCCCCCAGGATGGCAGAAACTCATAAACATATTTCTGAGTTATTCCCACAATTTCATTGTCTTCTCTTTCAAAATCGGGATTTTTTAAAGCATAACAAACTCTTAATAAGAAACTTTTGAGGGGTACCACAAACTTAAAAAGGCCTTTGTATTGATTTTCATTGTACTTTAGCCTAATGATAACGGATCAAATTAATCCTGTGTTAATATTGGGTTAATAAATGCATTTTACGACGGAACACAACAAATTCTTATAGTTGTATCACTTCATGCAATAAATTAAATGGGTCAATTAAATTTGTATTTCCCACATTCTCAGCCTTTAGTACTTGTAACAAGTTACACAGTATAATAAATTAAATAGACATGACCACGAGAAATCAGGTAAACTCATTCTGAGCAACGTTAATGAAAATTTTAATTTACGCAATTTTGAAATATTATACTTACCACCTTCCTCTTCGCTACTGGACTCGGATGCATGACCATTTGGGCTTGGTCCTCTGGATCTCCGTCCATTTCTAACATTATCTGAATTTCTTTCTGCTAGAACCATAGCTGACTGACCACTACACTAAAATTTATTGCAACAATTTAGTCCAAAAGAATGCTTCAATAAAACTGTAACTACTACCCATACAGTACCCAGAAACACTATGAAACTCTGATAATTTCTTTCCTTCGGAGCACCGTACAGCGTACGAGGCTGTTTTCTCTTGGTGCTGCTGATGTTCATTGTGATGCTGAGCTGGAGTATTTGATTATTCATTTGTTAAAAAGTAAATCTGTAGGCCCGTTGTAATTTTCGCCTTTACATACGAAGCCTTTTACATTTTACAGGTTTCATCTGGCCATCTTTAAATTTAATCTAATTATGCGTAGCAGTATCATTTTTAATATCTTTTAAACGCTAATAATACTTCCGTTGCAAATCAGGGGAGAAATCAATTCATTTTTGAAGATGGCTGTCATTTTCAATATACATCGAAGACTGCGAAACATATTAAAATACTCTTCAAATACTTCCTGGAAGTACATGTGTATCTACTTCGATTTGAATATAAAGAATTGTATTGCAATTTATGAAATCCCAGCTAAAAACTGTATGGGAAGTGTTAAACCCCTTTTAATATGAATATTTATGAGAATGGTACTTGTTCAACAGTACGATACATAACATGAAGCTTTGGAAACAACTTATGGAACCTAATATCATTAAAATACTCAAATCTGTACGGTGAGCCTAGCAGCAATAATTCAGAATTATTGTGAACTAAGATTCTGCATAAGTATGATTTTAAGTTTTCATGGCGGTTAGTTCGAGGATGGCTGTCTTCTGGCTCGTAGCGCCGTGTAATCTGGTAAAAGTTTATCAACTTTTCAGAGGTCCTTGCTGCCTCCACCATCAGGGCTAAACGGCGCTACAACCCAGGAGACAGCCATCTTAAAAATCTGTGGTCTTTATGAAAGTATGATGTATCTCCATCATCAGGGAGTTCAGTATCTAATAGTGACGAATATGTCAATATACGTCTTCTGGGTTATGACGTTTAAGTGACTTCAGCCCTGAATATGAAGACAGTATATTACTCTACAATGTTGGTACCCACCTAAAATCCATATGGCATTACATCCTGAAAGACCAATATTGATATCTTCGTTATGCTTACTCAGTAGACATAAACTAGGAATGGCAAACTTCTAGTATGAAAGGAAGTGTGATCTGTTACTAAAAAATTATCTATAAATTGTGTCTGTACATTTAATATTTTTGTCTATCTTTATGTATGTGTAGAACCTACGATAGTTATTTAGTTGGTATATTAGTTTTGTGCGTAATGTATTTTTTCGAATTTCTAAATTTCCTGTATAATAACTAATTTATTGATAATAAATACTTGTTTATCGATGATGCGTCTACCGAAATGGTCTTGAATGACACTTATACATTGCCATTAAACAGATCAATGAATTTTGCTATTAGTCGATATGTATATCATAAATAAAAGGGACTGATTCAATGAACTTCCTTTCCTTTGCTCACAGGTTCATAAAGAAAAACCAGCAGCAACAAAACGAGAATACCAACCATGGGAGGAATACATATGAAACATATTCTTCATTGCTAAATAATTACAATTTATTAACCACTGAAATGTTTCCTTACAGCTGTTTTGTGGTGGAAATAACTACCATTTGCATATACGCGCTATTTTTTTAAATTATGAGATGTAAAGTGACGTTGTATATATTGTGGTACTCTACAGCTCCATGAACTTTTTCAAAAGAACACATTCCATTTGGACGTAACAATGATGACGTCAAACGACGTATTGTACGGCGTCAGGAATGCGATAGGATGCAAGAATTTCTCAATATATGATTTAAGGACTATATAAAATATGTAACGCTAATGTATATAATATATGAATTTTTAACAACATAAGTCTTAAAGAAGGCAATGTTTACGTGGTTACGTAGTAAATTTGAGGACATGGAAACGATATAGAAAACATAGGAGGAAAATCGTGTTTCTTATTACATTACAGATGGCGGTGGCGTCAGTCATCCATTAGTCGTCGGACAGTACGCTTGTGCTGTGTAAAATTTGCGTGGGTATTTAGTGAAATAAACGTAGAACTTGGTATAAATTCACTTTTCCTGTGTAAAATTCCGGCTGAATATTATTTATCTATACTCCTTCAATATATTGTTATTTCTGCCACTATCCCATCATGGTAAAACTCGTGTTTCATACAAATCAAGATGTTATGGTCTCGCATGCACAAGCAGCTTGAAGAAGTACCTTTTCAGAGGATTATATTAAGGAATAAAATAAATGTGTGTATCTTAACAAATGAAGACAAGTGGTTTGTTTTCACAGATGATGACAACTAAAAGATTGTAGGGTGGTAGGTCAAAGAGCCATACAGCTTCCATTCTTGCTACTCTGGCCCAATCTGTAAGGATGAGAGTAGTTGCACTCATTAGTGGTGGAAAAGATAGTTGTTACAACATGGTCCAGTGTGTTGCTGCTGGTCATGAAATTGCAGCCTTGGCAAATCTTCGACCAGATAATAAAGGTATATTTTTCAATATTACTTTATTACTCAAGTCTTATGTCAGACCGAATAACTCTTAATTTCGTAATCACGTTAAGCACATTCATCCAATCTCTTATTGCAAGCAGATGAATTAGACAGCTATATGTACCAGACAGTCGGCCATCAAGGGGTTGAACTATATGCAGAAGCGATGGGTTTGCCATTATTTAGACAGCCAACTCAAGGTGTTGCTTTACTTCAAGACCAAGTTTACACTCCTACACCAGAAGATGAAGTTGAAGATTTGTTTCAGCTGCTCAAGAAAGTTAAAGTAAGGCATTTTTGTAAATTTATTGTTAAGGAAGCATTATTGAGATCATGCTCCAGACTGAACATGATTTGTGTCAGGTTTACTATAGTTCTCTTCTAAAGACATCAAGAAGGTGTATGCTGTCATTAAGAAAAGTTTTTTATTAACACCATGATCTGCAGAGAATGTACCGTGTATATTTAGTTAGGCAACATCACTAATATTGCAGATGATAAATATTAGGAGTAGATGTATTTTAATTGGTGTTCATAAGGTTTCATAATATGGAACATTTTATGGCAAAAAAACCTAAGCCAACCAACTAGGCTGAAGTACCACCCTTTATCAGCTGTCTGAATCTGTTTAATCAGTATATTTGCAGCTGCAATCCATATCGAGTATGTCCACAATTCAAGATCTGCCATGTTGTTGTCAGGGATCCACTTTCAAGAGACGTATGTAAATTACAAGTGTTTGAAAACAAAATACCCGATAAAATATTCAGCATTCAGACCTAAGAAGGGTAAAGTAAATGGGTAATTTAAGATATCACATAATTAGAAACTGTGTTCTGCAGGTTACATAGTATTTTTAGGATATTGAGATCTTCCAGAAGGCTGCTATGGGCCGAATGTATACCTGGGTTGGGTTGGGGGAGGGGGTGGTGCTGGTCAGATGATGACACAAATTTTGGTAGGGAAACTTCTTAGAAGACCAAGGATAGGAGTTTCGTGAAGTTTGTGGTGGAGGTTTTGCCTGACCATGTTTGTCTCCCAATTTAAACTCACGTGACTATTTTCAATGGGATATCTCATTTAAAAATCCATTCCATACAGAAAAGAAGACATGGCACTTCACTATTACAAAGATCAATTTGCTAATGCTGTTTAAGAAGATAATCCCTGTTTATACCAAGGTATATGAAACACATAAATATGAAATATAGCATTACTGAATGTTAAAGCAGATGGTATGGTACATATAGGTAGCACTCAGGTCAGTCCCTTTCAGATTTGGTTTGTACTGAATATAAACCAGATGCATTACTTCTGGATTAACCTGTTTGGTGTGTTATCTGTTAGTATGCCAGCTTCAAACATTGCTATCTGAATGAGGAGGCAGTATTCAGAGGCAGTCGACATGTAAAATTTACAAGCGGGTCTGATGATGTTTCCAGTATATGATTTGTGATTCTGTGTGAGTTACTAAAGATAAAATCCTTATTTAACGTTATATTTGGTATTTATGTACTACATTTGAATAGCTAGATTCTTTAATGAATTTATGTTCTAATCAGATAATTTTTCCCAGTGTTTTCTCTTATTCTGTAATGGGGGTTCACAGCTTTCATATCCATGCTACCCGTTTAAATATATGGTAACAGTTAATATTTTTATGCATGTTTGTGTTTACAACAGGTGCCTTGTAACCTGTATATACCTAATACAATTATTACTGTGTGTTTTCTTACATGGTATTTAGATAACTGGCAAGTTTTGGAAATATCTACTGTATTTAGTAATGCTTGTTTAAAGTGGTCTTCCAGAGATAGCAAACACTGAAAGCATGCAATTTTTAGAAACCTAAATTGAATAAATATTTTGGTTTAAGTATTGTACTTTTAGGACAAGGATTAGGCTTTATCAACTGAGAGTGAGACAAGACAGTAGCTGCAAACATACAAGAGTGTATGATCATTGTGTTACTTATTATGCAGGTTCAATGTTCTCCCACTCCCTTTGACCCTCAGATCATGTTGATGCATATGTAACTACAGGATTGTTCATGTGCTTCTGTTTACACTGACTGTCTGATTTTCATGAATGGACTATAGTTTTTTAAAAATTATATTTGCATTTATTAGAAATGCACAATGAAATGTGTAAAATGTTATGAGAATTTGTCATTTGAAAAAGACATTTCCAAAAGTTGTTGGTTATTGGTAAGAATGTCAGTTAAGATTTGGTCTTGCTAAATGAACAGGATGAAATCGATGTGGATGCTGTGGCCGTTGGAGCCATTTTATCCGATTATCAACGAATCAGGGTTGAAAATGTGTAAGTATATTTTATTAAAGGAAATTATTTCATATTGACTCCATCTTTGTGAAACAGTGGTTCTCAAAGTCAGATTATTAAAAAAAAAATTATTTGAAGTAAGAAATGATTTCATATTCTCTTGTGTTATCCATATGGTAAATAGTACAAGCCATAGTTCATGTTTATACACTGACTTAATACTAAAGGACATTTGTCTTTCAAAAATTTGTTAGTTACGGTTAGTCTAGATTGAGAATTTTTGATGTAAGTAACAATTTATATGTTGATATAAAGCATGCACTTATGGTAATCTTCATTTGAGGGATTTATGTTTTATGTAGCAAATTTTAATTTAACAGTAGATATAAGCATTAATCATGTTAACAGTTTTTAACTGTTACTCTAGAGATAAGATGCCTGTTTGAAATAGAACTTATTCAAATAATTTGAAGAGTGTTTATCAAATATAAACACATTATGTATAATGTTTTTTTCCTGTATGATGCTATTCAGGTGTGCTCGTCTTGGCCTTGTTGCCCTGGCCTATTTATGGCGCCGAGACCAAGAGGAATTACTTCAAGAAATGATAGACTGTCATATTGAGGCAGTTGTCATAAAAGTTGCAGCATTGGGACTTGATCCTTCAAAGCATCTTGGGATGACAATAGCTGATCTTCAGCCTCATATTGTGAAGCTGGTAAACATTACAATTTTAAAACATTTATAAATTGCTCAGTTCGAAACAAGTATTTCTTTATTCTTTTCTTGTGATTTGTTTCGTATTGGGCGTCTGTATTGAGGGTTTAACAGGAAGGAATCCTGAGGGTGTTTTTCCTTGACATAAAAAAATTCCTTTACAGAAAGAAAAATACGGATTAAATATATGTGGCGAAGGTGGAGAGTATGAAACATTTACTCTCGATTGTCCATTGTTTATCAAGACTATTGTCATGTAAGTATGGTCCTCCCCAAGCCCATACATATAATAGTGAAATAACATTAATACTTATATTAATAATATTTATAAGTAAAAGCCCTCAAAATGTGTTATTTTCGTATCTTAAAGAAAAATTAAGAAATATAACATACATTTTATAAATATCCAATTTCAGAGATGAATATGAGACAGTGATCCATTCTAATGATGCTATTGCTCCAGTGGGTTATCTGAACTTCAAAGGTCTTCGACTTCTTGAGAAAGAGGTAAGCATCACATTAGCCCCCCCCCCCAAACTACATTAAATTGATTTCTGGGATTACACAAATTCGAGTATAATCATCTGCTGAAAATAGTTTTCCCTGACAGTTATTGACCACATCTGAGGCTAGATCAACCACTGGGCTTTCTGATCTTCTCCTGCCCTTTTACTTGAAGACTGAAGCAGAATCCAGCTTCCAAAATATTTAGTTTTATGACTTTATAATTTAGATAATTGACAGAGTCCAAAAGAAGAGTTTTACATATTCCAAAGTGTATTGCATGGATTTTATGGATGTACCATCACAAGTTTACCACAGGTAGCAGGTTACTTGAAGTTAAGGTAAGTGTCCCTGAACATAAACATCATACCATGAAGGTATATGGAGTGGAAAAAAAAGTTCCACATTTTTAACTGGGGATCAAGTAATCAACTTCATGGGCTGACCATTTTGCCTCTTCTACCCATTGATATGTTAGCTCAATCACTTAACTGAGAAGTGTTGTCCAGCAGAGAAGTCTTTGGCATTGTCATTACTTCTGACAGTGAAAAAGAGTGACAGAAGTAATATTTGTATTAATGTATTATTAATATAATTGTAATACTCTTATACTTCTTTTCCTGTGGTTCATTAGAATGTAAATCCTCTGAGCAGCATGTCAGAACGGATCTGCAACATCCCTGTCAAAACTTGGCTTGATCTTATCAGTGATCTTAATGAATGTGTAACTGAAGGCAAACTAGTGGATCATGGGGAAATGGATGAGGATTCAGTGGAGGAACCTCTACCTCCATTTAATCCGAGCAGTCCTCCTCATACACCAGAAAATCATTCCTATTTGTTGGAAGAATCATGTCTAGAAGCAGGACTTGCAACTCAAGTAGCATGGGAAGACACTCCACTACCAGCTGTCACAACATCAAAATGTAATGAATCAGGATGGTGCTGGATTGGTGGTGTGATTGGTGAAGGAGAAGACTGTGTTTTAGCAACAAGGCAAGCGCTTCGCAAACTTAATAGTAGGTACCTATGGGTTTCTTGTCTCTTAATGTTGTTATTCATATCACACCTAATACAAGAAGCAAGATATCAATATGCAATCTGCACATGTCATCCATCATGCTTGACTTTATAGCAGCTAGGAAAACAATACTGGTATGTGATGGATTATGTGGTCACATTGGCCATGCAGTCTAAGGCATGGGCATTGTGCGCTTGGACACTGGGACTGTGGGTTTGAATCTCACTCAAGGCATGGATGTTTGTCTGCGTCTTTCTGTGTTGTGCTGTCCTGTGTACAGGTAGAGGCCTTGTGATGGGCTGATCACTCGTCCAAGGAGTCTAGTGAGGCAAAATTATAAGGAAATAATTATAGAGTCTTAGAATATTAAGAGATTATTATCACTAATGTTCAGATTACAGGACAGACTAAAGTAGCCAGTGGTATGAACTGATAATTGTAATGTTAATTATGTCATTAGTAGACGCTAACATTTAAGCAACAAGTTATGTACGATGAAAGTGCTTGAACATTTGTAAGTTCACATTTCTGGAATTGTATGTAAGTAGGAGAATGAAATAAAACTGATTTTGGTTTTTACCATTGAATCAACATATGGGAGGCACATTGTTTAGGGAGTGTCTAAATTTCACAGGTGTGGAAAGATGCATATTACTTGTTTGCTCTAAAATTAAATTTTCCTTTAATCTCAGATAAGTAAGGTAAGCTTCATACAAATAAAGATTATTTACTTTCTATCTTACATAACACTGACACTTCAGAAAATAATTTTGTTATCCCAGCAGCAATAAAAATACTGAACATAGCATTGCTGTTATCTTATCTGAAGTTTTCAAGGCCTGCCACAATAAACACGTTTACCATGTAAACTGACCTGCAAAGGCAAATTTCTCACATCTTATCATGTCAAAAATAAATGCACAATAAAATATTTATCCCATTTAATTCTATGTCTGTATCTGAGACATTTATATTGGTGATGCTGTCTTTTAGGGTTGTGATGTCACATAGACTCACAGGTATGAATCTTATAGGAGTAAACATAACGTCCATCTTCAGGGCATCACAGAAGAATAACAATGTCATCATCATTACCATGAAAATCTCAAATCTCACACATTTATACTGATTATTATTTAGTAAAATATATAGAAAACATTATTTAAGCTTAATTAATTAATTTATGGAGAGCATTGCTGATAGTTTGTAATTAATGGACATGAAATCCACACAATATCCCATATTTTAAGAATGCATGAAAGCTGCTGTTTTAATTTATATTTCAAGAATTAGATATGTTTACTTTAATCAAAATTAACTAATCTCTCTTCTTCACTAATGTGAACTGCAGAGTAATTATCTGGTTAGATAATGTTTAGCATAAGGTGTTTATACTATTCAAAATGCATTCTTTTACTGTGATTTGCTTTTCATAGAATTACTAATTCTTGCAGATCTATGACTTCTTAATGTAGGATGTACATGTTTGTGTGGTAGTCATAGTTTACCAAATGGGGACTAGCACTTTCAACCCTATTTCAGTAGAAACAGTTCACTGTACATTGATTTCCACTTAATAGTCTTACAGGTTGTGGTTGCATGTTAAATGACCTTTGTAATAACCAGAAATTCTGTTTGCTTCCAGCCATTGTAACAAACCAACTGTTAACAATTGGAGACTTAGTGGCAGTATCATTATATGTTCGTGACATGCGTCATTACACTGCCATAAACTCAGAGTACCTGAAACTTTTTCGTGGGAGCAATCCACCTGTTCGGATCTGTGTGGAGGCACCTTTGCCTCCTAGCACACCTATTTTGCTGGAAGTTCTAGGCTATCGAACAGCTCCCCAACAAGGTGACGACCAGAGCATCCCAAGTTGTACAAGACGTACTATGCATGTTCAGGGTGTGTCTCATTGGGCCCCAGCAAACATTGGACCTTATAGCCAAGCAGTGAGGGTAAGAATAATCTGGACAGTATATATTTGTCAGACATTTCAGACAGTAGACTGGTTGGGATGGTTGTTCAGTACAAAAGCCAAGTTGGGAATATAGATTGCAGTTGGTTCTTCAGTTAAATTTCCTGTATGAAAGTAGTAGGTTTAAAGTCAGAAATCATGTTCTCATAAATTATCTTACAGCATAACTCATACTCAGCATTAAACACTAATCTGTAAAAATTATCTGAACAAAAGTTTTTATGATGATAATGCAATATTATTCTGATTAAACAAAGCAATGAAACTCTGGTTTTTAAGTTAGCAAATTTGTTTCTTGAAATATAGTCAGACAGAATTCTTATTATAATAGGGCACGTTTATGACTACATATGTGTTATGATGATAGAATGTCCTGTTTTACAAGTGCTGCTATGACAGCATTTAGAAGTACTTCCAAAGCAAAGGAAGAAAGAGGTTAAAGGATGAAGAAATGAACAAAATCATTCCCCACTGAATTTCAGTGGGCTTTCCCACTAGTTTTTATTAAAGAGCATACTATGCACATACAAGGCCAATGAGTGTAAAACTGCTTGCCATCACAACTGACCGCATTAAATTTCAATTTGTGGCTGATGGGAGAATTCCATTCACAACATTGTGGCCCATATTATTGAAGTTTGCACCCCTCCCTCCAAATATATACTCTAAAACTGGGTTAAATATACCACACTGTTTGGTAATACATAGGTAATCTGCCAAATGGCATGGCTGAGGGGTTAGCACTACTGCTTTATATTTGGAAGATCCCAGGTTGAATTCTTTGCCTGGAGACCAACTATCCTCACTGAAATTTTTTGTGGTTTTCCTTGACCTCTTCAGGTAATTGCCAGGATAGTTCCTTAAATTAGGCTATAACTGCTTCCTTACATATCCTTTCAAACTTATTATTCATTAATCATTCTTTCATTTGCCACAGAATAGTCTGACCTACTGACAGACCACAAATAAATTAATATAAGGAATTAACTAAGTCTGATTTTGGATGTGATGCATGTCAAAATTCCATAAAATAACAATTTAAGTGTGTTTTTATAAGCATGAAGGAATTCCTCTAGGTTGGAGACATAATATATGTGGCTGGCCAAATTGCTTTGGTTCCTGGGACAATGCAGTTGGTGGAAGGAGGAGTTAGGAAGCAGTGTCGGTTGGCCTTGCGCCATGTTGGCAGAATTATAAAGGCCATGGATCCAAATACCCAACTCAGGGATGTTGTACAGGTATGTCTTATGGCAATATTAAAATAATAGTAAAGAAATAGGGTAGTAGGGTGTGGTCTGGAGTCCTGTGGTTTAAGACATTAATGGCATACTCATGTGAACATGGTCATTAATCTTTGGCTTCTATAAAAGATGGGGATTTCCTTAGAAGCTTTTGTTACCACTTAATGTTGCCTGGTGTAGGGCTTTCCATGCAAAATCTGAAATATTTTACAGTTGTTACCACTAATGTAAAGCCAGTTGAATTTAATTTAATCTTAAAATAGTCTATGATTATCATTATATATATATATATATATATATATATATAACATGTG
>NW_019059712.1:1184735-1197885 GCF_000696155.1 Zootermopsis nevadensis | reverse complement strand
AATATTTGTCTTTGTTAAGGGAATCTGCTATGTAACTCATCCATCATATATCCCAGAAGCTTGTCGTGAATGGGAGAAAAGAACCAACAATGCCATTGTTGATTATGTAGTAGTTCCTCAACTGCCTCGTGGTGCATTGTTGGAGTGGCATATCTGGGCCCATCGGCATAACAACATGTTTGAATGTAAGTATTGGAAAATATTTCAATAAAAGTATATATTCAAATGAAGCATAATTCAAGATTATTTATGTTAATGACTTCATAGAGTGGAGTCCTTGGGAAGCTGCTAGTTTCTTTAAAACTTTTTTTTATTAGTAAGAATAGCTAACTTGAGCAAATGTTTACTCAAAAGCCATAAGTGCAGAATGTCTGTTCATTTGACATATGAGAAGTCAGAATTATAGTTCAATATGTGAAAGTTAGATCTAATCATGGCATTGTAATTATCTGTGTTTGTAGTGCAAAGTGTGATGCTCTCTACAAGTTGTTCACAGCCATGTAATTTAATGCAAATAAACAGGCAAAAAATTAATAAATGAAAAATAATATCAGACACATACTAATATTATTACTTCTGTTACTGCTTCTGCACATTTACTGATTTACAAATACCAAGTTATTTTATTTCTATTGTTACGTGTAGTTTAATTTTATTCCATCTGCATGAATGCGTAGTGTTCCTGAAGCTTATGAATCTGTGTGTATGTTATTTTCTTGTGCAGATGAAGAGACAGGACGCTGTGTAAGTGGCTTCAGGGTATCTATTCGTAGGCGTTGGAATTACGAGAATAATGTTTCTGCCATAGTCTGTTATGTATCAGCAGGTAAGAATCCTTTCATAATGGGGCAACCTATTACATCCCTACCTGCAGCAGCTGCTGGCCATTTTGTAGCAGTACATACTCCGAGTATTTTCTAATATTTTATAACATTCACCATATATGACAGATTTTAAAAATATTTTTGAAACCAGTTTTTCAGGGAAGTACATTTTTATTTCTTGTTCATGACATTCTTACAATTGTAAACCATGAACAAAACTGTAAACATATTAGTTGTCCATGAGCCTGGGATTCATGCTGTATAAATATTTTTTCTGTTGTTGCCAATGAATCCTAACAATATCACTGTAAATTAAATCATTTTCAGTTTTGACCCCCAATACTTCACAATGATTTGACTCTCAACTTTATATCTGGGAATGTGGTTTCTGTCCACTACTTCATCATTTTTGCAGAGTATAGTACTCTTAAATTTTATGTAAATATTTCTTCTGATAGTTGTGTCTTGTGGGCAGCCTATGAATTCACTGCAATTTTTTAAAATTCAGTTTATACCATCATCTTACAGGCATTCTGAAAACATACATGCAATTATACACAAAATGTCGACTTTATGGTTCTGCTGCACCCTTTCCAACATGATATATACACTTCCAGAATTGCTTATTGCACATATGCAAAGACTTAGTGCCACATATTTTAGCCTTGGTGATGCCTGTCAATTATTGGCATCACCTTACTTTAATTTTGAAGTTTGACTCGGTGAGAAACTCTGAAGGACATATCTTATAAAACAATTTGCAAGAGATAGCTGCAGTTCCTTTATAATAATTGTTCGTATTTTAAGTGTTGGTTCTAACCTTATCATGAGACCTTACTAAGCTTGTCAATTTAGATGTGGTGTACTTGTACCCTCTGTAACATGTTAGTTTGTTTTGGTGTTGTAGCTGCCTCTAATTCAAGTGTGGTTCTGACTGAGGAATGGAAAGAAGACTTCTCACCCAACCAACTGAGTGATGAGAACTTGTCAGAAATTCTATGCTACGCTTTGTCCAAACTTCTCCATGATGTAGAATCTACCACTGTGTGCAGTTTGCGCATCTTCTGCAAGGTTGGGACAGCACCTGCACCATGCCAGATACAGAATGTTCTCAGTAAAGCAGAACATTTCAACATTGTTCACAGCATTATACCAGTATGCCATCTTCATAATGCCCATACTTTCCTGTCAGTATGTGGTGTTAGACATAACTGAGGTGGTTTGTACTGTGACTTGGAACTTACTCTGGGATTTTATTCAATGAAGTAACACTAACTGTGTTAGAAGTTAATTCTTAGTTAAGGGTGACTCAGATTTTGTCTTATGTGCACCCCTCATGAAGACTGATGCATAACACTATTCTGCTTTGCATAGTATGCACACTTTGCTTCTTTGTTTTAGTTCCTTTCAGAAAGCTGGTATAAGTCTGTGGTTCTTTCAAATATTATTTAAAATATCCTAACCATGAATTAGGTGATGGTAAGTAAAGTTACCAGCATACATTTCGTAATGTATGAAAATATTTAGCAGCACACTGGATGATGGTATAATTGATGAAAATACACCATTATAAGTTGTGCGTAAAGTTATTTATATTTTTTTTTAAACAAACAGGATTCTTTGAGGGCCCTTAGCAGTTTACATGATGCCAGAAAAGAGACTTTTACGTTTCCTGTATGTCAGCCATTGGAGATATGCATATAAGTGGAGCTGATGCTTGCTATTCCCCTCCCCCGCCACTTCTTGGTGGGGTGCACAAAATAGACATGTATGTTTGTGGTAATGAGAAAATGAGTGATTGTTTTCAAGGTTTTTGTATGGAAATGACAATTGAGATAGTTAGGGGCATGGTAATTACTTCCAGACAGATTAATGCTTATAAAACACCAGTTTACATGCCACTGTAAGTAGACTGCAATTGGTTGCAATCGCCACACAAACAGTTCAGGAATTCATAAAATGCTTTACCTGTACAATGACGTATCAGATATGTTTGCAGAGTATGCCTTTTTATGTTTGTTTCTTTGTATGTGTGTAGTGGTCAAGAGATGAGGGGAAGTAATCAGAGTGACAAAATCTGCATCAACAGTGGGTTTTTTAAAAAAAAATTCTACCTAATCTTCTGTCATTTCCAAGTGTCTGTTAAAACATTATTAAAAGAAATTCTCACAGTTTTGATTTTGAGACAAATCTTTGTGCTATATTCTTGGTATATGTGTGGGTTCAAGGAATGTAACACAAAACTAAGAGTGCTATGTGTTAAATCTGTCATGTACATGCAATTCGTTCTCGTCAGTTATTTGCAAGTTATAGCATACCCCTTTTCAGACTTACTGCATTGATGTAGGAACTATACCTATCACATTTTGCTCAAATAGATTTATTTGTACTTTGCTTTTCTTATTTTTATTATAGCATTTTATAGTGTGAGTGGGATTGCTGCGAGAGTGGAATGTCAGCCTGTCATTCTTAGTACCATGTTTTATATGTTAAGGACTGTATCAGTAATTCCAAACACAAATTATAATTTAAGTTGGCAATGAAAAATGATTATTATTGGAATAAATGTTATTTTTGCTTCCATTTGTTTGTTTGAACAGATCCATGAAATTTGTTGTTCATTACAGTTCTAAGACCTGGTGATACATTTTATCACAGGAATAAACCTTGTGAACATTATAAGGTGAAATATGTCTGCTGACTTTTCACAATGTCTGACATAACTTCATTAAATTAAAGGAGAAATTTGCACCCATGTATTTAAATTTGAAAGTATACAGACAACAAATGTTGCTTATCAGTAGTTGCAATTGTTTTTTAAATATGCAGCCAATATAAGTTGTTTGGTTGTATTTTGGGCCAAGTTTCATTGTAAATGCATCTATCTTCATAATACTTTACATTCTGAACTTGCTGGTTTAGGAGTAAGGGGGCTGACCTTTTATACAGGTTTTATATCACCAAAATCCAGAGTGAATTTTTGTGCAAGCATTTCTCTTCCTTCACCTCTAGCAATGTAAAAAGTGTACAAGGGGAATATGCCCCTTTGAGGTTTGTATCCCTTGTTAAGCTGTAAGTCCCATTGTTAGCTAATATCAATGTCATCTTCACTATGATCCTATCATTGAGGAAACTTTGCCCATTGGGTGCTGTTATCTGAAAAAGTGAATTCCTACTTTTGCCTTTGCTGGGAAGGGTCAGAATGCTCACAAAACCATACTTGGAGTGAACAAGATATCAACATTAGAACAAATGTGTCCAGAATAAGTTACGTGCCAATAGCCTTTCTCAATCTGAGCAGACATACATTAGGCCCCTCTGAAAACATGATGCATAAAGAAAATGTATCTAAGAAACCGTATTACAGTACCCATGCAAAATATGCATAACCCTCTATTATTAACACGTGACTCACCATATTAGCTTGTCAATTCCCAAGGAACTTGAGTGATGGATTTATAAATTATGGAATTTGTGTTCCCGAACGATTTGAACAATGTGCAATTCGTATTCAGCCTCTTCGGATTCTTACGAAAACTACCTGTCCCACTCTCACTTCTTCGTCTTAAAACACGGCGCCATACCATTTTGCTTGCCTGTCACGTGATGATTTCATCAGTGATTTTTCCTACCGCATATGACCAGGTGAGATGTCTGTCAGAGAAACCTCTGATTTCTGGTGAGAACATTCAGATATGGTACAAGTGACCAATGATCATACATTTGCAAAAACGTCATCTGTGACAGTTAAGGTAAACTGTGGTCATAAAGCACAGAATAATAGGCGTAACAAACGTTTATAGATATTTGTGCCCTGGATTACATTTCCTAGACGTATACACAAAAACAGCGAAACGTACCAGATAGTAAATATGTGATTGTGACATTTTTTGGAGGACAGTGACTGTTAAAATACACAGTTCTTACTACATTTTCTTTTACTGGATTATTTTTATAGGTTAGGTTAGGAGATTTTTGAAAATGACCACATTGAGGCCATTTACGTGTAATGATATGTTCAAATTTAATAATGTGTAAGTACGCAGAATGCTTTGATAGTGTGTCAAGGTCTGGTTTTGTTTACATTTTATATTCATATAACTTAAAGACTAATATTAGTTTGTCTTTTAAATTGCAGTATTTTCTAAATATATTATGCTTTCTCTTACAGAAATTTAGACTCGCTCACAGAAACGGTATCCTTTTCTTTCCACATGTCCATAAAAATACATTTAATAATACTTTATAGGTCAAATTTCTCGGGTCTTCCTTAACAAAAGCCAAGTATGGACTATCCTTTTACATGCAATATCTTGCTCACTGGCCAGAATACTTCCAAGTTGCAGAGTCACCAAGTGGAGAAATTATGGGATATAGTAAGTAGTTATCTATGTTCCTTCACGAGGGACAATTTTGTTTTTTATAAATACAGTGGGGACCAGGATAGTTGTCCATATATAATATGTGGAGCCATAACTGCACTTCTCCATACATCTGCTTACATGGTACTTAGTTAAACATTAGAGGCAAGTTACCATCAATATATGTCTCTACAACTCTTCATCCATAAATTATAGTTGTGTTACTTCACATTTATTCTATGTATGATGAAGTATAGTATTTTATAATACTTCTTTCTAATAAGAAGGCAAAAATATTTCAAATTTGTTTTCAGTAATGGGCAAGGCAGAGGGCCATGGTGAAAACTGGCATGGTCATGTTACAGCTCTTACTGTGTCCCCAGAATTCAGACGTTTGGGTCTTGCTGCAACATTAATGGCATCGCTTGAAGATGTTTCAGAAAAGTATGTATTTACAGAATCCTAATATTTTTTCTGTTAAATGGTGAGTAATAAGAAATCCTGTTTGTGTTACATAAATGCACAGTTAGTGTAAGCTTCTATTATGTGAGCAGGGTGTAGGAGAAATTCATCTTAAAAGTTAAGGTGATTAGTGACTTGTGTAATATCAGTAAGTAGTCATCTTGATTAAAACAATGGCATATTGGAGATTTTTCAAAAATGTATGGATCCAACAATAATTTTGTAACCCATTCTGAATAAAGTCTTCTGAAAGCATTGTTAAATTGGTGCATGCACTTCACTTTACTGTAGTTCATGTTTTCAGAAAACGAGCCTACTTTGTGGATCTGTTTGTCCGTGTATCTAACCAAGTAGCGATCAACATGTACAAGCGTCTTGGTTACATAGTGTACCGAACAGTATTAGAATATTATTCTGGAGATCCAGATGAAGATGCTTTTGGTAAGTTACTGGAAACAACAAAAGTATAATGTCAGCAAAAAAGTGTACAATTCCAATTTTTAGATGTTCTTCACATGCTCTAACAAAAGGAAAGAAAACATTATGGGCTGGCCATGTTTGTCCACATGATTCAACTCCATTATTGAGCAACCATGGGTTCCAACAATGGGGACCTTGAATGTCATTAGAGCAAATATTACCAAAGGTTATTTTTGGAAGACATTGTTGTATACCATTGTTTTGGACTCACATTAGTACCAGAATGGTCTAGGATATAAGTGAACATCAGTGCAATGACCTATGATGCAACAACCAGATAACATTAGTGAAATGATGAAATACTTTATGTAGCATGAAAAACACCTCTAGAACGATGGTGTAATCTAAAGAGTACACCATATCAGCCTTGGTTACAAAAGTATCATAAAGAATTGTTTTTTTATCATGCAGAATTTTAGGAACCTATATTGAATGGTGAAGTGTTACTTCTACCTCAGATGTTATCTTGTTCACTGATTGGGCACACTAAAGTGGTTGAAATTCCACACTAATTTTCTCGAAGCTTCGTGTACAGGTGAATTTAATTAGGGAGGAAGATGGCAGTATATAAGCAGTACAAAAACAGCATGGACTTTGTTTTGGGAGAAAAAGGATATTACTGTAAATAGAGAAAGAAATACCAGTATATTTGTGATATCAGACTGTAGTATGGTTATTCAAAATAATGTAAGGTCTACTGATGGCAGTTCAGGCCATTTTTTTATACAAAAATTATTTGGCATGGCAAATGAACAAATAATTTTAAATTTGATAATAACTGACAACCTCTTTGTAGTTGGGCATGTGAAATTTGGTATGATTAGAAATTATAAATCACATTTCCTATTTTTTATTTTCTTAAGGAGATACCAACCTGGTGACTACAAGGTCTGACATTTAAATAACCAAACTACTTCTGTAAAATGTTTGTCACCGACCTTTACTGAATGTGGTCATCTTTAAAGTGCTCCTTACTTCATACACATATTCTGTAACTGCCATGCCTGGAAATACTGCTCTGTATAATATTCTGAAAGTCCTTGCAGTGTTGTCATCACATGTCTGAAATCTGTTATGAAGTGATTCAAAATGACACCCTCACAAGAAAAAGAAAAGTCACATTGGGTCAAATAAGGCAAGTATGGTGGATGTTCTAAAACTGTTTATTCATTGCCAAAACTTACTGTGCTGAAAGTACTGTACGGGAAGGTGCACTTTGATTTCCAAATTTTTTTACCTTCGACTACATCAATTATTCTCACTGGAAGAGCACGTTTTTCGAGATGCCCGTTAGAATTTTGAACAGCAAAATTTGTGCATACATTGCTTGTCTGTACACATTTAATACTGCTGCGCCACCATAAATTTTCAGATGCCAATGCCCTGCATTTTATTTTCTGATTTTGCTTACAGATATGAGGAAAGCTTTGTCGAGAGACGTAAAAAAGAAATCGGTGATCCCAGTCTTGCATCCTGTGAGACCTGAAGAAGTTGATTAAGATACTATTTCTGTACACACACATTTCATATACTCCATAAAGAAGTATCAAGGTTATCAACTGAAAACACTGACAAGTTCTTCAAAGTTAATTTATGCAAAATAGTTCTAATTTCCCTGTAAGGAAATGCATGCCTTTAAATGACTGGCTACATCTCATGTAGTTTGTAATGTGATGGAACAGAAATTCACAATCACATATTTTAATCCATGAATGAAGTATATCATTTTGTAGCAATTTATGTATAATATATAAGGAAGATTTAGTATGGCTATATCAAGCATTTTTAATTGAAGAGTAAAATAACGTCTAACTCTTTTCAGATAGTAAATACAGGAGAAATAAGTAATGACTGTATTATTAGTGTTACCTGTAATGTGATTAGTTTTCCAAGATAATAAATGAATATCAAAGCTAATGAAGAATGCATTGTGGCCATGATACATGGTAGCTGTATGTGTAAGTAAACTGCAGGTCCCAGAGTAGTTACATTTGCTTCATGGGTGCTCCCACCTCACTTAGTGGGCAGAGGCCACAAAGACTAATTACAGTGTAACTGGAGATATCTGATACAGACACTTCACTGATTTGACAACAGATATATTTAAGAACATATTTCTCGTGGTGAACTTATGGTCACATCCCAGCAAAACTGGCTGAAGGTAGTGGTCAAGGTCATAGTCACATGACACACACAAGTCATGTGTGCCACCCAGGGAGTGTGCACGTGCACATGGACTTCTGAGAATAACACTTAACACTGCTCTGCCAAGTATTAAACAAGACAGCCTTCATGACTGTACCTTTCTTTGCCATATAAAATGAGAGGATAGTGAGTATACTGCAGTCAGCTTTGTCTCTATGATTCTTATGTACCTTCTTCTTCACTTTCCTCCTGAACTTTCTGTTGTTGCTTTTTCCATGCTTTAGCCATCTCCAAAAGTTTAAGGTTTGGTTTTGTAGCCTCATCCTCTGGAAATATGTAATCAAAGAACTCTTCCCAACCTTCTTCACTCTGAAATCATAAAAAGTCTGAAGTTAAAAGTACAGTCTATTATGACTAGTCAGTGTCTAAGAGTGTTTTTTGTGCGTGGTAAATGTAATAATCTTAAATATACTAATGTTTTTCAGTTATAATGAACACTATTTCATTATTTTTGATACTAGAAGTGCTTCTGATCGCTTTCCACAATCACATAAATGTACATCTGCCAATGTGGCATAGTTACTATTTCATTATTTTCAGAACAACAGCCTGTTTTCTATTATTGCATAAAATTACTTCTGGCAACATGGCTACTAAGCCACTGACCACTGGTGATACTACTGTATTGCCAGTGGTCAGTATTGAATGGAAAGTTTGAAAGTTGCTGACTGCTGTTTCATTTAATTGTCCAACAGGATGCCTTTTCTATATTGTTTTACTGTTCTATCAGCTTTTGTTTGCTTTTTATCATCCTGCAATACGAAATTAATGTTCAGTAGTCATTTCTTGACAAATGATTCATATTCAACTATGCAAAGCAAACTCACCCCATCATCAGCCTGAACTTTTTGTCTCTTCCTGACTCTTCGGGGCATTCTCCGCATTACATTTTCCAGAGATTCATCATCACCATTCTGGGTCTCAAAATCCCGCCATGCTTCCAAGAGTAGTACACGCTCTTCTTTCTCATTAGCACCACGCAAAGACTGGTTTGCTCGTTCATACACTCGCCTTGCAAGAACCACATTTCCTTCCTCTGCAGTTAACATTTCAAACTGTGCATAGCTCATCCAGACCTGTCACAAAACAACATTCAAGTAAACAGAGTAACAAAACAATTAAAGGAAAAGCAGCAGCAAAAAGCAACAAACAAATACAAGAATTATCTTTGTACTAAAGACCAGTGTTTTCCGCTCAGGAATAGGAGGAGGGTTACACATGCACACACCCTCACTTGCCTACTGGGCTACTGTCACAGGTATTTACTTAACTCTCACTGATAGTATGTATGTATTATCTGTGTTAGTGAATGCTTCAAGCAGAACTTTTAAGAAAAAAGTTTATTTTATCAGGAGATTAGAAGTCTGGTACATCATGCCACTGAAACTGAAGTCTCAAATCACAAATTTATGTTTAATTTTGTAAGTAAAATATTATGATTTCATGTTCCGTGAAGATATATTTGATTTCTGTAAATAATTTTACATGAAACATTACTGTATTTAACTCTTTCATTCAGGAACCCTACATATACACATGTATTCACTATGACACTGGTCAGTCCCACATATATTTCATTACAATGGGCAGTTCTTGTGATGCTTCTTTGACAGAAAATATATGCCCACTTTATAAGAATAACCACTATTAATTACAATATCAAATTTTCTGTACCTTGACATGTAATGTTCTCTCCAGCAATCTCTCATACAATTCTCTAGCTTTTTGTGTTTCACTCAATCCAACTTCAAAGTCAATATAAGCCTTCCACAACAACTCAGGCATGTCCAAGCGTGGCTGGTTAACTGCCAGTTCATAGATGGCTCTTGCTCGATCAATGTCTCCTAGCAGTGTCTCCAGCTCTGCAAACTAGTAAAGTTGAAAATAACCTATAATGTTTCATCATAGCATATCTTATGATACATTCTGTATTTATCCATTTATTCAGATAGTGAACACTACAAAAACACATGCCTCCCCAGCATTGACCGTCCTCTTGACAGAGTTATTGTATGGTAAAAGTATTATTTCAGCTAGTTTCTGTTCAAGAAATACAGTTATATGTGTATATTCATCCTGCTGGTATTTCTGTGTGACTTTACTCACCCTCATCCACGTGACACAGTTTTCTGAACCAAATTCAAGAAACTTTTGATATAGGATACGGCAACGATCAAATTCTCGTAGCTGAATTTCGAGGTCTATGTAACCTCTAAACAGCTTGTCTTTCGGACATATTCCAAGAGCCATACCCTGTAACAAAACAAGAACTTTCACTCCAGATGCAATCATAGTTTCATTCAGTCCCTGTATACATTTGTGTATTGTATGACAGACATTCAAATGGAAAATTAACATGTTTATATGCCCAACAGGCTGTTAACCATTTACTGAAATGCTGTCTGCCTACTACACTCTATAAATGTATAGACAACTTTTTTCAATACGCAAGAAAATTCCTACTTGATAACTGTGACTTGACAAAAATTACTGGTACAAGTTACACAACAAACACTAGAACACTACGTGCACAGAAAAGGCTTCAAATAGAGTGCTATACCAGACTCTTCCTGGCAACAGTCAGATTCTTGTTCCTGATCTCAAAGTTGGCGTAGAGCAACCAGATCTTGGTGAAGGTAAAGTGCTTGTGTGGAAGTAACTCAAGACAAGCTCTGTACACCTGCCGAGTCCTTTCAACATTATCTGCCTCCAGCTCTTCAAAGAGAGCATAATTGATCCACAGGTATATGTAGCGGCGCCAGAATGGTTTCTCCTAGAAATTTAATCATGTTGTAATATTTTATCCTTCAAACATACACTAAACAAAAAGGAAGGGAAAAAAACAATATTAGCAATGCTGTGTTTGCAATGTTCACACACACACACACACAAGCAAAACTACAAGACTTTCACTATAAGATGATGCAGACTTAAAAGAAAATCCAAATTTAAGAAAAAAAAACATCTTTCATCAACAGCTGAGAATGTTCAATCATTTAAACAGAGAAAATTAAGTGTATGTTAATGTCTTATCACCAGAATGCAGGACATAACTATAATATACCATTCAGTTAAGAATCTTCAACTTCATATCTGTAAAAATGCAAAGATTAAAATATACAAAACAGTAATTTCAATTGACTGAAACTTGGGTCTCTCGGTCTAAGGGAGCAATAAACATTAAAAGTTTTGAGAACGGTACTGTGGATAATATTTTTGTATGAAACTTGTCTGTCACTGTAAGGGTAAAACAATTTTTACTCTTCACCAAATATAAGCTGATGAAACTGAGGAGGACCAGATGTTATATGCATAAAATCAATGATAAATGCACACAGATTTTTAGTCGCCAAAAAGACAATATGAACGATTTGGGCATAAATGAGAGGACAATATTAAAACAGATCTTAAATAGGGGTTGATGTGGACTGCATTCATCTGGCTCAAGACTGGGTCAAATGGTAATAAACCTTCAGGTTCCATACACACAGAATATTTCTTGACTAGATGCAGCTTCTCGAGGAGGGCTCTTCTCTGTGCACTTAAAAGGACAGCACTACTTTGCAGAGACCAGTTATACAAACATACCCACTTCCCTAAGTTTAAATTCTTGTCACTAAAAATATCTTATAGTAAGGAAATATTGTATTTTCATTTTTACACCCATCTAGTGGTAGTATTATAAAATGTGCCTGATTGAAATTATACAGTGAGTCTATACCCTTCATACCTTAGTGAAGCAAGTAAAAAGTAACATTAAAATTACAAAGGAGTTCATTCAAGTTGAAGTGTGGTGTCTGCACATCTGTGAAGTACCATAATTATATAACAATGGAGACAAGAGTTCACTTACTTTGGTTGGAGGAACATTAGCAATAGCCCTCTCATACATCTCACGGATTACTTCAAGGTTACCCTCACTTTCCACGAGACGGAGATAGTCAAACCAAGCATCATAATTATTTGGGTTAACTTTCACCTCCTGTAAGAAATATATTACAATACATAAAAATTAATAACTTGGAATGGTGGGTACCAGCCAACATTTCTTTATTAGTAATTTGTTCCATGTATTAAAATAACAATGCCAAGCTCACATTTCAGTAACAAATAAAGATCTCATCCATCCAAGAACCCAGAAAATTTCCATCACTGAAATACACCCCAATCAATGATACAAAATACCTCTGTTACTTCTAAAAAGTTTAATCTAATAGTAGATGTCATGGCATAAACACCAGAACTAAATGTGTAGCACATCAGGTCTCTACGACTGCCTTTGAAAGCAAACATTCACATTGAAATGCTATTACTCATTTGAATTGATAATACCAGGCCAGGCCTGTAAAGATGAAATGACCTTCGTCAAGCACATAAGCTATATAAGCTAAATTAACCAATTATATTTTGCACTTATGTCAATCTTTATTAATCCATAATACACAAATGCATTTTGGTTGTCACTTACATGTACATACATAATCACACAGCAGCTATAAGTACTTGTGATAGCATATAATAAAATCTCTACACACGAGGCGCGTCCCAAAAGTAAGTTTCCCACTCGTCCCACAGCTAGCAAACCTTATATTGAGCGAAGCGACCGTGCGTATGTGATAGAGCAATGACGTAGCATGGCGCATGCACTAACGGTACTTCCCGCGTTCTCACAGTAGCATCGTTGCAGCTGTTGAAGATGGAGGTTCTTATTCCAGCTCCCGCCGACTGTGAAGTGCGGTCAGTGATAACGCTAGGCCGCACACGGCTCGACGGACAGCAAGTCTCCTGCAGGAGTTCAGCTGGGAGGTGTTTAATCAT
>NW_019059712.1:1139179-1154276 GCF_000696155.1 Zootermopsis nevadensis | reverse complement strand
GAAAGGCTACAGTTGGAACTAACATGAAATAGTTTGTGGTTCAGTATTGGCTAATAGTAAATACAACTTGAAATGTGCAATGATACATGATTTACTATATGTACCAGTTAAGAGATTTAACTTTGCAAGTAATTGCCAAAGATTTGTACACACAATGAAGTAATAAACTAAGTGTTATATTAATGTTCTTTATACTGTCATATTTTACTGTTGTATAAGGGATACAGAATAATTTGGACAAGGTGGCTACATTCTGAAGACAGTTTTACTTAATGTTTTGAAAGTATTGTTTAAGTTTTATTATATTATTCATCAAGGGTCTGCATATCAGTTTTCATATGAATTAAAATTCTATCACAATAACTCAACATTAGAAAATTAATTTCTGTAACAATGTAGGCACAATATTGCACAGTACATGGATTCAAACATCAAGATTTGCATGAAAGATAAATTATTATTAAGAATCATGTTGTAAATACCCAGATCCTGTACTATTTATCTGTAGAAATAAAGTACAATCTCTTGTGTAAGCATTTCCTTGTATAATGTACACAAATATAAAAAAATAAAAATATTCTGAACATTTTATAGCTTGACTGTGCAAACAGTGATTTATTACCACCCTTCTCATTTCGTCAGGTTTCTTTCCTATTCCACATTATTTAAATATAGCTTCGTTGATTCTGTCATCTTTAATCTTTGTTACTCTTGTGTTTAAAATATTACATTTTACATTATTCTCTGTATAATGACATGGTATCAACAAATTTCTATATACTAATGCTGGCAAACTGTAAATATGAAATATAGCAAAAATCTAATATGAAATTTGTTCAACATTAAAATAATTTGTTCATATAAGACATCATTCAGGAAATTTGGAAAAAGTAAATTTCTGGATGCATATTAATACAATACTAGTATCACTGGCAAGGAAAAGTGTGTGTTTGTGTGTGTATGGGCTTTTATGTCTGATATACAATGTATGAGAAAAAGCTGAGGACTAACTGTTATTTGGCTAGGTCTGTGGCTGCAGAGGAAATATTAAGTGTAAGCATCATTCACACAGCAATTTAATAATTAGATTATGTTCATTTACTTCATTTGGTCATGAAAGATGAATACTGAGAATGTACCCACATGGAATCACAGATTACTGTAATGTCTTGATCACTGTACTTCCACCCACATTTTCAGACGCTACGTACTTCATTTATATACAGAAAGTCACAAACAGCTGGATATGCTTAAATACAAATAAATTATCATTACATTTTATGCAAACAATTATTGTTTCTGTCAAGGACATGCAATTAAAATTATTAAGTAGTCATTATTACAACGAGAGCAGCACAGAATCATGCGAACTATAATATGCTCTAGACCAGGCACACACATTTCATGTAGAGTTTAATAGATTTGTCATTACTTACATGGTGAAAAAGTATGAAAAGCACTATCCATTTCCTTTCACTGCCACAATTTTATGCTTCAGATCACGAATCGCCATAGAAAAGCCCGTGGGTCCATCATGTCAACAAAGTATGGTACAATGTTCAAAAATGCCGCGTACAACGCAACGCCATATTACAATTAACATCAAAAGCGCACACACTACTGCGACCTACTACGTTTACATCGTTTGTGACACAGATGTCCACCGAAATAACGTAACTTGTCGCTACGGGTATTGTCGTGTCATCTATACCAGAAATACAGTAATTACAAATCGGCGGTGTAGTGGTAGCAGCGGCGAGTCGATAAAGGAGTTTACTGCTTTCCCGTTCACACAATTTCAAGCCCACCTCCCAATTCCACATATTGGAGAAATAAAGGAGTATGGTAAAATATGAAGATGTGATTAAAATTCTTTTAAAAGTGATGCAAATATTAATTCTTGCATGGGGAAAAAATTTCATAGCCAGTGGAGTTGGAAACTTTATTCTTCAGTTAGTATATGTATATCATTTCAAGTTTTATATACACATACAACACACTGAATGGCATACACGAACACAAAGGAACATAGATTTGGATTTAACAGTAAATTAAAAGCTTCTAATTTCATAAAAATAAAAGAAATAATTAAATACTTGCAAAAATTTAATTCAACTTATAGGGACATAAGAGGTTACTGAACATTCCAAGGATTAGAATATGAATCTAAATTTTTTCCACAAATTTATTTACCATCATTCTTTGGTTACCGTACATACATTGTTTTTGTAATTATTTACAGTACATAATTCTATGTCAAATCATTTCTTTTTCATTTAGCTTAACTATATTTGTTCCTTCTTTTGTATGTTTAACACCAACAAAATTTCAAACACTCACTCACACACATACAACATTGTAGCTTATTTTAAGGAGGAATATAAGGTTAAAAATTTCAAAATATTACATCATCTACTGTATGTATAGTCTTCTCAAATACCATAATGTGATGTAAGAATGAAATGATGCATTGTTTGGGCATTATGAAGATTGCATGTGGTCTGTTAAAAGGACTTCAAACTTTAACTTAAAAGTAGATAAAAACAACTTTCAACAGATTAAAGAAGTATATATAATGTTAACCATGTCACACTTATATCAGATCTCACTGAGGACTAATCGTCTGAACACATAACTGAATCCATTCTTAGAGTAATTTGGTGTTGGTAGAAATTTGATTTGCCTTGTTTCTATAAAACTATGTGAGCCCACAGCTGAGTTTTGTGATAGTTTTATGTGGTTGTAAATAAAAATAAGCTGTACGGTTTTAATATGACTTTGTGACCATGTTGTCACTGATGTACATTCTTAAAGCAGTCGTGGTGTATATATTCCCTTAACTATCATGACATACGTAATTGAAACGGGACGTGTTGATAGTGAAGATAAAAGAAGAAAGAATTCTAGGTATTTTCTACATGTTTATCAACCCTGGTGTTCTGAACAATATTTTTATATTTGTGAATATACTCATTTAGGAGAGTTTCTCTTCATAGAATGACATGATTCTTTGTAAGTATGAAAATATTCACATTTTATGCAAATGCCTTCCTCATTTCAAGAACATAATATCTGTATAACTTTTGACAAACTTTTTCAATGCTGATGTTCCTGGGTAGTACTGAAGTGTGGACATGCCATTCACAAAAGATGACTAAGTTCCATGATTATGCATATAATTTACTTCAATCCATGTTCAAGGCTTTGTGACTTCATAATTCCATTGAGGTCATATACCACTTATACTTGGACTAAATCTTTGGTTTTCATCATTACAATCCCATTATGTTATTTGTATATCAATCAGATAATATTTCAACAATCTAAATTAATTACAATTTACATGTACTCTATCCTCATACAGTATTTTATTTAATAATAAAAATACACACATTCACAAAGCATTCCGTCTTGATTTTATACATGTAGTAAACAAGCTACATTATCAGTTCATAGTTAACAAAATACACAGATGAGAAAGAATAAATATTAATAACTTTTAAAGGTGTATATAATATACTTGTTTTGAAATCCACATATATTATTTACAAATATAATGAATGTGTCTTAATTATTAACTGGATTTATGGCTGTATTCATTTTTGTAGTTACTGAAACAGATAATCTTAGTAACTGAACACGTACACAGAAAACAGCTGTTGCCAACACTGCTCTTCATTGGGATGTGAGTAATTTTCAGTATTGCCAGAGGACTTGTGTGAAGTCATCTTGTTTGCCATAAAATTATATTAAGCAATAAAGTGACATATGAGAAACTGAAATAGTTATTTGGTTTTGGAACTCTCCAATTTAAAAATATTTATTATGCTTAAATATGCTCTGTATTTAATAAACTTAGCATTACTGATATCTAGATATATCAACGTTTTAAAAATTAAAATGTATGTTGACTCAAATATCCATCTGTTTTCTTTTCAGACTTAACTTGCATCTGACCCCCTGTTTTACTGAAATTAGTTGTGCTTTGTCGTTGTTTATAATACAATGATGATGATAACAATGTGACAATGATAATAGTTACTTACAGAAGTTAATAAATGACATATAATTTGTTGCTGAGAAATAAAAATTCAAATACGGTAGCCCAGGAAGCAAGGTCTTTGCCACCACCTGTAATATGAAGACGAGTAATAGATTAAGAGGTCCCTTTAAATAGAAGAAATTTGTTTGATTCCCTATGGTTTAAGCTCCTTTTCTCATGTCTGGTGGATTTCAGCATCAATTAAGGCTTGACAGTTCATCTCTTAGAGAGAAGAACTGTCTCTTAGAAACAACATTAAAGTGATATATGATATGAAGCTTTCACGGCGGCTTTCATTAATAAAGTCTCCTCGGGCTATCAGCCGATCAGGCGATTAATCACCATCTAACATGGCTGATAGCCAGAGAAGACTTTATTAACATTAAAGTGATTTTACCATAATTTAATTTAAATTATTTAAATGACTGTAACATAATCACACTGTCTTTGAAAGAGGTGAACAAAGCATCACTATTCCCCCAAAGTTACATTTTATCTTAATTATTAATTTAAGAATGTCAAGAAATAGAAAGAATGCTGGAAAATTTTTGGACCTGAGGAGAAAAGCTCAGTAGGATATCTGATGAAGAGACGGAGGGAATATCCAAGGCCGTACAGATCTCAAGGCCAGATACTTGATAGGAAGAAGAAGGAGAAGAATGTTAGTATGTATCATGCAGATAAAAGAGCATTCCAGTATAGGAAACCCAATTTATCTTTGTAAAGCCATTTTTCAATTACTGATGCAGCATCGTTTAATTTGTATTAGTTCGAGTCTGTTCATAGCATTTGAATAGTGGACATGCAAAAATTTCACATCAGGTATTCATAGATGAAAACATCCAATTCAGTTATAATGAAACCTCCCAAGAATTTATAAAATTGTGAATCTGTAAAAGACATATTTAAGAAAATGAAGCAGTTTGCGCTTCTGTATTAAACAAGAATTACACTGGAGTCATGATAATGTACGGAGCATGGTAATGCAGATCCCAGCATTTTTCTTCTATGACGGGGCTCTTGAATGAACACAATTCATTCCTGCAAGAGATTTTATCTGATACCGAACCCAGTGACTATTAAACGGGCCCCCACATCCTGGAATAATATATAATAATTAGTGGCACGTGCCCAAGTGATATTTCTGTTTTCATACATCAGTCTCTACTAACTCGAAACCACGTAGAACTGTGTCCAGATATCTTGCCTTCCAGAAAATTCATGCTATAAAATGGTTCAAACTTGTATTTTAAGATATGTGCGGTATTAGCATACCTCAGTCTAATAGTCAATACCAGGTATTTCTTACTTTGGCCACACAACCATTTATATAATGAAATTTGATCTTGTTGGAATACGGCAACATGTTTCAACCTAATTGGTCATCATCAGGCCATTTTTATATGATTATCTACAAACCTACTCTGTATATTATGATCAATGGATCCATTGAGGTTCATTTGGTAAAATTATAATACCAATTATCTGACTAGGTTTTGAATATTAAACTATAAAATAATTACTTATACACTCATATAACTAAATATTATTAATTATTTTAAAAATAACTATGTGCAGCAAGTTGCAGTGAATGTAGTTTGGGCTCAAAATTTCATGTAATAAATCCAGGATATTAATCATTCCAATATGTAAAATATGCGTGTTGATTATGTATTTAGTCATTAACCTGCAATGGATATTCTGTAGCTGTAGGCCACGTAAAGCTTCAGAGGCCCCATAAAAAAAAATAATTGGGAGAACAATAAAGAACTATCAATGTTTTAACTGACTATGATCTCTGATGAAGATGCAATAAATAAGAAATAATTGAACTAGGAAATTAGTAACACTGGTATTTTCATGTAGAGTAATTCTGCAAATCATAATTAAGGGCTTTAAATAATATAATTATAATAAATATATATTTTATTTTTAAGGCACCCCCATAACATGAGGCCCTAAGTTGTAACTTATTTAATTTATAATTAAATCTGGTTTTCGAAGTTAGTAAAACAGGATTAAATTACATTCGGACAATCAAAAAGCACGAATATGATTTTTTTTTCAGCTGTCACTTATCATTTACCTCCGTGTCTATTACTTTACATTCAAGTCTTAAATAAATTTGCGAAGATGGCTTTAGTTTGTACATGAAAATGAACATGAAACCGAATCTTGGAAGAAAGTGTTAAAAGAACCAATCAGTTATATCACCATTCCCCCATTATGTTTGATATTGAATCATAGGTGCGGCCAAGTTTGAGTGGTGACTCGTGTTCATCCGGAGAGCTGTTAAACTTTTACTGTACCATTCATCCTCTGGACTCATTCCTGAAACAAACAGCAGAAGTAAACATCAGTAAAAGGAAAAGGTCATAGCTGCAACTATCGCCAGTACTTAGTCACAATTAAAAGGCACTGGCAGTAATTTGTTATCATGTGATTTCCTTCTATTCTTCTTTATTACGCCGTCTCCTTTACAGGAGGTTGGCGACATTATGAACAGGATCCTTCCATCCTTTTCTCGGACTGGGACCTGTTCATATACGTTCTTGGCAGATGATCCAGAAGTGGTTTGCCATTGCCTTCTTCTGTGTGTGAAGGGAGTAATTGTTGGGATGCCACGGAGGAAAACTCCGTGTTGCCTAGACCACGGCCTTGCCCAACACAAGTTATAAATTCGGGCACCGCCAGGAATCGAACCCGAGACCCCAGGATTACAAGGCCAGCGTTCTAACCGCTAGACCACCGTGGCTTGATTAAATAAAGAATAGGATTACTGGCTGGGGGAGAGGCCGTTTATTACAAAACTACCAATATTAACTTCAGAAAAAATGCCATCTTTCTTTTTGCATAAAGCTCCACTCCATTTCCCGTGGATTTCGCCTACTTTTGCTTCTCGTACCTTTCTTGTCCTTTTCCTTCCCTGTCGATCTCCGTAAGTCTGACAGTTTCGTTGATCTGACGTGAAGGAAAAAGACATTCTCCCAAAGGAACCTCAGGGGGATGACTGGGAAGTTAGGGGAAGCAAGCGAGTACTGAGGGGAAGAATAAGGTGGGCGTGGCAATGCAAGAGAGGCGACAGGAGATGAAGTAACATACAAACTTCTCCGTTCGTACCCTAAAAAGTTCCTGCACACAAAAAGAACAGAGAAATAAAGCAAAAGGGGAAAAAAAACTTTCACAAAGCAACGAACACTAAGACAAGGAGAAAGAAGAATCCATTTTCTTGACACTTCTTTTTGTTTCCAACTCTTTTATTAAAAAATAGTGAACCAGCTGTCTCTTGTTTCAAAGCCTATGTATTAATAAAAGGGGCATTATTACAAACAATGGAAAGGTACAAGAGAATGAGAAACGGAAACTTTAAAATTTAGACAGCGAAGGAATAAAAAATGATTCTTTGATATATTAGACTACCAACTGATGCGAGATTAATTTCATTTGAATTTCCTAAGCATAATTTTTCTCTCGCAAACTGCATGCTATATTTTTAATCCAAACTAGATCATTCCGGAGATGGCATTTTCGGTGCATATGATGAAGAGCAACGTCTTACGTTATAAAACACATCTTATATTCGTCATTTCCGCCGTAAGATGGAAATCTTGATCACAGCTTCCACCCTTCTTGTTTGAGAAGAGTGAAGGCAAGCGTTTCAGCCGAGCAGAGCGGTTTCATTTCCTTGGTCTGATTAGGAGATGTTGAAAAATTTAAGGCACTTGGCAATGGCACCACATCTAGTGCATCAGGCCAACTTGAAATAATTAATTTAAATATGTCCTGACACTCACAGATTGTAAACAATGTAGAAATAAATATGAGGTACAATAGGTAATACATTTTCAGGAGGCAAATTTGTAAATACTTGTAAATTGGTGACATTAGAATTTCCTTTTGCGTATCGCAGAAATATAACACCTTACACGTATTTTAGTTTATATATTTATGTTGACATTTTCAATATTCAACGTTCGTTGAATCGACATTTATAAAACTTTACAATAAAAGTAACATTAAAAGTTTATGTAAATATTCCATGCAGGCACAGTTTTGCCAAATACCGTGTTCGAACTTAAATATCCTAATCACGCAAACATATTTAGACACCTCGCGTTTTATTTATCCAAGTATTAGCATGATAACCTAAATAGCGCAAATAAAAGGGTATTATAAATTAAATAGGAGTTGTATTCGGTATGAATAATAACAAATCTATAACAAGGCAAAACTAAGCAAACAGTTTTATTCGGCTAGCCCTGTCTTAACTAATATATATAGTACGTCAGCTTGTTTATTAAACTTGTAACTCACCCATCGCATCTTGTCTCAAACCCGACACTGGTGTCATGTTGGTAGCACTGTGGGGCATAGAGAAAGGCTGGTGCACGCTCGAATACGAACTTGTAGTCATCTAGAAAAAAATGTCACTCTGATTAATAAAATTAACTTTTATGGATCGTAGTAAGATCAACACAAGTAAGGATCTTCAGTGAAAGATTTACAGAAACTCCGTTTTCATTAGACTGGTAGGTTATTAAATCATTTAGCAACGACGTTTCAGTTGCAGGGATTACATAACGTCGAAAGAGAGAGAAAGCTAATCACGGATGGTGAGTAAGGATTTGGAAGGAAACGATTATGAACTATTTCATTTGTCTCGATGTAAACTAATGCAACGATTTAATCTCATCTAGAGAACTGGGTCAATACATTTCGTGTTTCTTGAAAGGAGGGGAAGCCCAGTACAAGTTACGCTCTATCTAATCCAGCAGCTGTAGCAGGATTTAACCGTCATGAATTAGTCTAGTCCTGTTGAGGTTCTGATTAGGTTATCGCTCTAGTAGCAGGCACTGAACGGTGACAGAGACGCCAAGAGCATCTGACGTCCGTTGTCTTAGATTGGCTTCTTGTAGAGATCACGCAACATGCATCAATCGCATCTTCAGGGACTGACCCGATATGTAGCCGTCCCTTGGCACTGAAACAGCTCACGGTTACCTACGCTTTGCATGTGCACAGTCTACAAAGGACTGGTCCAGAGCACGCGCCAGAGTATAATTTTTATTCAGTTATAGCACAAAATATAGGGGCACTTTCTCAAAATAATTCACGGTAAATCTCGATTCTATATTTCTCATAAGTTACGTATAAAACAGAGTTCATTTTTATTTGGGTCTGTAATTTAATCAAACATTTTTGCTGTTTGGCTTACGAAGATTAATGATAATAGCGTCATATTGAATTTTGAACTTGTAATACCGACAGTCGCGGCCAGAGTCAGTTCTCGTTATACTAAACGCAGGCCGAGGTTGGTTGGTTGGTCTCCTCAGCTTCAGCGTGATTTCAATAAGACCGTAAGGGCTTATGACAGTATCTACTAATTCAGATAATTAATAATTGTTGAAGCGGATACAAATTAGTCAGTCAACACACATACACAGTCAAATGTGGAAGGAGTTAAAACTGACGACTTAAGTGAATCTGAAAGAAGAGTTATTAAGAGTAAGCATTTAACCCTTTGAAACCGAAGTTCATTTCAGCATTATTTAGGTACATTAACAATTCAGTAAACACATAATAAATTAAAATTAAAATTAACCATACAAACAGGATATATATTATAAATTTAGATATAACTGTGAAGCTGAGTCGTTGTAATGATGTTTGGACAAATATTTAGCACCGTGCAGAAATCCTAGGAGAAACAGTAAGATATCGAAGCACAGAACGAAGTAAATGTCGCGTACGTGCGTATGGCAAAAGACAGACAATGAGAAAAATAACTGATCTAACAACAAAATAGCTGAGTTAGTTGTTCGCATGGATACAATCGTGTGAGTCTGTAAAGAAAGAGGGAAATGAGAGACAGAGTAACAATTAAACGAGAAAGAAGATAATTGAGTCAATGATCATAAAAGAGAAACGATTTATAAATTAATTAAACAGTTATGAATTAATGAACTCACAGACATTAAATTAGTGATAAGTGAGTGAATGTCGAGATACATGCATCCAGTAGCGGTTACTAGGAAGATGGAATTAACGCTGTAGAGAAGATGGTTCACTGTGGAGAGGCAAATGCACTAGCCGACATCGAAATGCTATTCAGATGTTTTATTGGATTCATTAAGTCTGTTAAATGGGATAAAGAGAATGTTTACTCAGCTGAAAGACACACGTTCATCGCATTCACGTTTAAAAGGGTTTTAACGGCAGAATTACTAAATTAGTCTGTCTTTTCGTGAGGTCAGTGCGGAAAATGCTAAACTTTTCATGCCCCGTTTAGCAGTTCTAAAGCTATGGAACCCTTTCTGTAAGGTGGACTGTTTTTTAGCTTTGTGCGGGATTTAACAGGACTGTAATGTAATTTGTTATTGTTTTCTTTTGACAAGGACTATTAAATGTTTCCCACACGTTGCAAACCACGTACCATTGTGCATAACACATCTAATTAACTCCAAAAAGCACAATCCTTGAGAAATTGACAGCCGCTCAGCTGAGAAGAATTTTTTTCCTTTATGGAACCAGAAGTTTAATTACAGAAGGTTCACATTTTGAAATATCCTGAGCCACTTAAATAAAATTTACACGCTCAATACCTATAATACGAGATTAATTTTCCATTCAAGACCTGATGATATGCTGTAGGTTTGATCAAAAGCTTGTGCGACAATAAGATGGATGTATCTTACCTGGGGGTACCTGTTCATGGTGTTGATGGTGTTGGGGTGACCATAGGGTTGATAACCCCTGCTTGCGGTAGGGTACATGTTTCGCATTATGCCGTTGCACGTCGGTATGACAGTCTGCGCCATTGCCTTCTGGACCTGCTTCTCTTGTTTTCTGTACTTAGCACGTCTATTCTGGAACCACACCTGTAGAAAACGCATAACAGGCGCATAGTACATCCCTGGACTTACACATCTCATATTCTTGTACAAAGTTAGGTTCCATTTTTGCCGAGACAAAAGTAAGTTTTTTTTGTTAGCTCGAGAATTTTGATTAAATGTGCCATAAAAAATAAAATTGTACGTTTTATTCTTAAATCATGAAGGAAGGAGATCACTTGGTAGACCTAGGTATGGAGGAGGAGGTAATATTAACATTTATCTTTAACAAATGTGCTTTGATGATAAGGACTTGATTCACCGAACTTAGGATATGGTATGGCTGTTGTGAACATGGTAATGAACTTTCTGATCTATAGAACGCATTGAATTTCTTCACCGGCTGAGAGGGTATTAGCTTCTCATGGGAGACTGCTCCATGGAGCCAGACTAGAAGCAGCGAAGATGAGATTACCAATACAAACACTGGAGCAACAAGACAGGACAGAGATTAGAGAGCAATTAAATATCTACAACCTAAACAAAACCTCAAAGAATACTGACATAGGAAAATGGCTGTCTTCTGGGTTGTTGGGCCGTCCGCTAGAGGTCCATGCTGCCTCCATCATCAGGGCGATAAGCATATGTAACTTTTGCAAGTGCAGATATTACAGAAGAATTTAAATGCAGTTTTATCTGCTCCCTCGTACCTTACTTAAAGTATCTTCGCACGAGCCACGTGTAATTCCAAGTTAGGCTTTAAGAAACTCGCTCATTTTGTTAGAACGAGGGGCCTAAACTAAGATAAGCTTTTAGGAATCTTTTGCTCTCTCTCTCTCTCTCTCTCTCTCTCTCTCGTTCTCTACTTCTGCCTAAAGCGCAAGCCGCCTTGGAGACCCATTAATGTTGTGCGCAGACCAGAAACCTCTTACACTTCTTCACACAGTTTGAAAGTACGACTTTTAATGCACCAATTAAACAACCAACGTGATGAAGAAACTGGGGAAGAAAGAGTCAGACAGACCTTACTTTTTGTTAGAACTTATAAACAAGGAGAAATGAGAAGGACGAAGGGACAGCTTTGTAGTATGGCCCGAAGTTTAAGGCTGTTTAAGGCATCTACTGTATACAAAAGTTTGCAAAAAGGCACTTTGCATGATTTATTAATGTTTTACAACTACCTTGAAGATATTCGCGAACAAGTAAAAACGATACTGACACAACAAAACTGAAACATGCCAAAGCTGGTCTATAAGTAATGACATTGAAAGCATACGAGAACAACGTTTTGTTTGTTTATTAAAGGCAGAGTTTGTATGTAGGTATAAGCAGAAAAAAAGACGATGCTTTCATTACTCGTCCCCCGTCTCACCAAAAGAGTCGGCTTTATTACAGATTAACAGAATTCAACGAGAAAAATATTTCACATCATGTCGACGTAACAAGTCTAATTATTTGGGGACTTCAACTTTATATTGGAGGTTCAAAATTCATGATTAGCATTGTCCAGACAGGGAACCAATGTAGTTTCTTATACATTCATGCATTATAAATGTGATGTAATTTCCCGGAAGGACTTTCCATCATCACCCTCCTCATATTAACTACAGCAGCGTTTTTAAATTCACTGCTGGTCGCTTCTAATTAGTACAAAGTTTACAGCAATATATTAAAACTATAACAAGAAATTATGTAAATGATGTCTTCTGGGATGTTGCACCGTGTAGTCTGGTAGAAGCTTACCGACGTTTCAGACGTGCTGCCTCCACCGTCAGGGTGCAACATCCCAGAAGACGGTCTTCATACTCACCGCAGTGAAAAACCCGAAATCTCCCCTTTTATAACATGTTTAAATTTCTTCTCAGGTTATTTAACACCGTTTTATCAACAGTAAAGGTTACACAGCACTGATGGGAGGCAATAATTGTGGCCTGTTTTAAATAGCTACCCCAAAATTTTCCCTCTCGAACACAAAGCAGGGCTTCATAGAATCCGAAAATCCATTACAGTGTTCACAAGATCCCACCAACTCCAAACCGCGTGTAACATTTTGTGATATGTTGGGTTTACAGTGGGGAGAAGTTAGCTCTCGCTTAACCCCGAAACTGGAAGAGCCACACCTTGTTGGCTGTCCGCGACTGCTTATTCAGTATGTCTCCAGCTATCCTTCATATTTGGAGGCCACCTCCTCCAACCGTAACCCGAGGAAGGGTAGCGTCGCCGTAACACGGAATCCACTTAACATATGCCTAATAAATTGTTTTGATCACTAATTCGATTGCATCCTTTTTACGTTACTTCTCCAATGTGACTTTTGCGTTATTACAGTCATCAATAGGCCTCTTTATAATTCAGTGTTCTTTTACTTCTTTGCTTCTCTGCTTTTTATATTCCTATAGCGTCCGTCTTGATTCAACTCATCCGCCAATTCTTTCTTTATTTTCTGTTCAGTTGTCAGCGTTCTTTCATCCTCTTTCCGACTTCTTCTGCATCACCGAACTCCAACACCTTGACATTCAAAGACAGCGACACGACGTGACAGCTCTTCCCAGTGGTCCATTTTGCGGGTAACAAAGATATATCGACGTGCGCTATATGTCGCAATGCAAAGACACAAAACGGAAGACTACAAATTGATAGCCAAGTGTGATTACATAAATTCTCTCTTGTTACGTAGAAAGTCGTATGCTGTTTCTCTCTCCACACCCGGTATTCGATATTATTTAACAGGGAATATAGATAGAATTAATTGTGTTACGTATTTCGCATCGGCTGTGCCATCGGCCTGTCTCAAGGCGTAAGGCGTCGTCCATGGAGACAACGTAATGATAGGCTTCACTGCTTTTTAACTACATCAAACAAAATCAATTTCATTCTACAGAAATCAGAAATTTGGACTTAGGTAAATTTTAATTTAAGAAGGAGGAAGTGACAGAGAGCTGGAGATATAATTACAGAAAAACGAGCATCATAATATATACTCTCCGCCAAATATTAATTTAATTATGAGTCTAAGTATAATGACACGGGCGGGGAATGTAGCACGCATGGGAGAGATGACAAGTGCATATAAAATGTTGGTCGACAAACCTGATGAGAAGAGACCAGTTGGAAAACTTAGGCGGGAGGATGATATTAAAATGAATCTGAAAGAAATAGAGTGGGTATGGCGGACATGTTAAAACTTACCCAAGTGTATACATATGCGATGATGAAGAAAAACATTGCCCAGTGTAGTTTGACGTCGTATTTAATATATTCCTATCAAATTTCCAGTATTGTCGAAGAGACAGTTATTAATATTTAAGCTTGATTAACTATTATATCCACTTCTATCTAGTAATGAGATAATGAATGCATGGAGCTTTACCTCTAGGTCTCGAAGGCGAGCTGATGGCATGACCACTGGAACCGGAGGACTATAAAATAAATGGAGAGGGTCTAATAATATTGCATTTCTGCACGATAACCTCTAGAACAGAATTCACCACTGATAAATGACTTTACATCGATTTCAGATTCGATGATCAGTCTTACGTGCTGCGCATTGGCGATATGATGCAAAACCTTCGCCTGATTTTGTTGTGTGTCATGTTGTAGTCCTGCGCTGATTTGTTTTGAAACCACCTCGTTCCCACAGCGACCACTTTCGTTGAACCATATGAGAACTCGATGATGATTGTGTGGTCGAAATATGAATGAATCGATAAGCACGCTCATGATAATATTTATCTCGCGTTATATCATGATTAGTAGACATGATAAACAATCAACAGAGCTCCAAAAAAATCTCTGCTATAAATGTTAAATGTCTTCGATTTTATTAAAAGTAGGCTAAATCTAATTTAAACAATGACGTAACGCTTTCCGTATTATACCGCGATAATTACTGAACGGTATGCCCACTGCATGCGTACGAAAATCGGTTCTATTTCCACGCTGTCACCGTAAAATACTCCATTGTTGCAGAAGACAAACGAATCGAATTATACCACACCCAAGTGCGAATATTTCTAAAAAGTTTCGGAAACGACCAAGCGTTTCAAAACGTTACGTGTACACATATCTTCGCTCCGAAAGGAACTGAACAAGCCTAAAATGACGTAAAAGCTTTAAAACAACGCTTATTCTGTCTGAATTATTAAAAGTCATATTTTCAATTGCGTCAAAATAATTATTCATGAGCCAAAATGATTTCTCACTGTTACAAGTTTGTCGAAGCAAA
>NW_019059712.1:1119361-1139141 GCF_000696155.1 Zootermopsis nevadensis | reverse complement strand
GGTATGCTACATTCATACAAGCTTATAGTATAACGTTGGGTGAGATGGAATGATGCTTATGACTTGTGAGTAGGTAAGGATTTAGAAGGAGACGGTAGTGGAATATCTGAAGGTACCACACCGGCATTTTCTTGAACACAATGAGGAAAAAATAAAGGACAGTCGATAGTCTAGTTGACAGTCTGGCGCTTTGGGGAATATGAGGTATAGCTCCTAGTCTATGGGGGTAAGTGGTCAGCGTCACGCTCCGGCCGCGCTTTACCTCCGTGGGAAAGATCCTCTGTACTCACAGTGTCAGAGATCACACAAATTTGTATACACAAAAGAGATTTTTTTACGCTCTCAGTGTGCAATTCTTCCTTTGTCTTAGAAAAAGATGCTGTGAATTTAGAACGTTTCTGTACTATGTAGTAAAATGAAACAGTCGATGCGACGAGTTCTTTATCCTCCAGCATCTACAACTTCACTCACTAATAAAAATTCTGTTCCCATCCGCATTATTTTTCTTCGTTGCCGAGGGCTACGCGAGGAGACGAGGCGGTACATCTCTCGTCCCCTGTACCCATGGCAACTAGACTGCATTCACAATGGCGCAGTTGGATCGGCTAATATAATTTCTACCGTAGACCGTCTTGGTTAGGTTCAGTCGGAACAGAAAAAAACAAAAAACAAATAACTAAAATGTCATATATTCGTACACGTTGTAAGTGAACAAATGAGAGTATCAACAGTATTACATACAATTTATATCATTTTATAACGAGCTGTTTCTGATAACCAAGGTTCTATTTCAAGACAATTTTTGTTAATCTTCGAACAAAGTCTATTCTGGTTTATAAAATTTTACACAGCCCGTGTCAATGCGCCTGTAAGAAAATAATTTGCGTCTCATAATCTTACACAGTATAGCAGTGACATTTTTACTACCACCTCACAAGTTCGCACCGCCGTTATGTTGGTAATATTGATAACAGAAAGTAAAATTTTTGAAAATGTTATGGCCTTTAGTAGCATGATGTTCACATCAAACTTTCTGAAAATCTTTCTATAGGCTAAGAAGTTATTGGGGCATCATAAAAGTAATAACAAATGGGTTAATATGTTCAATTATAGTAAAGTTTTTTCAGCGTAATAATTGCCTTCCTCCTATGTTGCATCGGGTCATACGAAAGCATCAAACAAAATGGCTAGTCTGCGTTGCATTACTGTCTGCTTTCGGCTACCATCTGTAGGCCTGTATATCTTCATCATCACAGTCAATGCACATCTAGTTACATTAGGGAACAAAACAACCGCTGCTTCAGTGTTAACACTTTAAATTTGTCATAATTCGTTAAACACTGAAATTAAAAAGAATAGGCTTCCTCTTAATATGAACTTCGCTTACGTTTACAATGAAGGAGCCGGGGAAAGTGGCAGTGTAGGTGAATATTTTGCTTTCCGCTCTGAACCAGACAACACTTGTTTAATTAGACAACAGTTAGAAATGTGGTTATACGCCGAACAACAGACACGCATACAAAAATTACATTACTTTAGTTTCAGCTTTGTTTGTTACCGCAATTAGGCTATTAGCTGTGTAACGCTTTTTTATATTACAAGAGTCTCGTTTGTAACTTCCCTGTGTTAGCTGTGTCTGGATTTGGCTTATAAATCTGTATAATAAAAATGAAGGCAAACAAATGCATGGAGTCTGTAATCGTGATGCTGCGAGTATAAAAATTCTGTATGCTAGGAAACTGGCTGATTCCTAGGTTATTTGACATGACATTGCAATTGCAGAGGTTGCATTGCGTCCAATGAAGTGGGACACGACGAGCAGGTAAGAGTTTGGAAGGAGGTGGGCTGTTTCAAGATACCACCTCGTCGAAATGAGAAAAATAGCGAAATACCTCAGAGAGTCTGTAGCCTTGCCGAGATTCAAACTGGATACCTCTCAAATACAAGTCTGAATTTACTACCGCTAAACTACTGGGGATAGTAAGCTGTGGATAAAAGCTAAGAATGCGTGGAGCTATACCTCCATTCGTGTGTACGTCTAAATAGTGCGGAGCTTAGTTAAACACCACCTTATTCAATGCAGCTGGGCGGTGAAGCGTGTGTGAAAAGGATGCATTTAATAAACAGCATGCTATAAGCAGGTACAAATAACCTAGGTTACCACATCTCCAACTGACAGGTGTACACTGATGAAGTTGTTACCTTTCGTATCTCAACCAACTTGACGATGAAAGGAACAACATCGATCATGAGTCTATATACACACAAAACAACCCCCATGCATTCTCTCTTATAACCCTCCTCCCTTTTGCTTGCATCCACCTTCAACTCATCCTCTATCCAACCCCGTTGTCACCCGCCCCCACACAATCCCATCAAATGGATCCCATAATACAATTAACTATCCCATCATCAGTGTATATACCATGAAGCCAGCCAACCTACTGCAAGCATCACTGTTCGAGGGCAGCCCAAGGCAGAGACAGGGAGGTCCAGCGTCTGCACCCGCAAACACAACGCTGAAGTTGCCCTCTGTTCGGAAATGAAACTTCGATATACGAACTAACTCCATGGAGCAGACAGAATTATTCTTGAGAAGCTGGAAAATATGAAGATGACTAGCCTCTGGGATGTTGTGCTGTGTCATCTGCTAGAAGTTTGCCGACGTTAACAGGTGCTTACTGCCTCCAACGTCAAGACGAAACGTCGATAAACGTTTACCACATTATACGACGCAACATCCCAGATGGCAGTCATCTTCAAAAATTACCCGTCTTTAATGGAATCCGCCAATGGATCCTATCCTGAAAGAGATTAATCCAGTAATGCTTTACGAGTAATTAATTCATGATAAGACTGTGGGGAAAACTTGTGTATATTCAAGACTCGGCGCTTTTTTGGAATTGCATAGTCCTGTTAAAATACAGGGCCTACCTGTTGCCAAACAGAGCCAGAACATATTCTTTTTGACTACTCAAAATATATGCACAAAGATAATAAAATATTTCAAAATAAATTCATGAAGTTTCGAAGAAGTTCACCACATCTTATCTCAAACAACTATTGTGACATATATTTCGGTACGTTTTACATTCTTCAAAATACATAAGGCGACCTGAACGAGTAGACGTATCACAAAGGGTTAATATTGCTTTATAGTAACGAAGGTTTGGCAAATTACGTATATACGTACTTTGTAAAGTGAGGAAACCGTGTGTGTGTGTGTGTGTGTGTGCCAGAGAGCAGAATGTTTTGCTTTTGATTAGAGAATAATCTACATCAGACAGATGAGACGCTGTAGAATAGAGGCTTGGTACGTATAGGATTTGTTACAATAGGCCAATTAGGGACCACCACTTTACTCGAAGGCCTAAATGAACTATGTTTACATATATTGTAAACAATTAAAAAAGAAAGTTTACTAATATCTAATACACAGACTTTTATACGTATTTTTTCAAATTTAGAGAAATCTAAAATGTCTTATAAGAGCATAAAGGACAATTTAAGCGTGCATGTGAATGTTATACTCTGTTGTTTGAGTTTCGAACAATAGAGAATAGGGCGGTAATTTTTAACATTGAAATGACAGGCACCCAAAGAGAAACACATTTGTTCCTATGTACAAAACGTGTTGACATATACAATAAAAATATACAGGCATATGATCTAGTTACATACACACAAAATAGTTTTCATGAGATAAGTATTTGATAAAGTTTCTAAAGACAATACCGTATGAAATAAATCTCAGTATAATCTTTCTCTCTCAAATCTGTGATCCAAGTCATTCAAAAAGAGTGTTTGGTCTTGGTTGATATATTGTGGCATAAGTCTAAACGCAGTAAATTTTGTCATTCAAGTAAACGTCTTCTTGTGTCTTCTAGTGCACACCGGTAAAATATTACAGCAAATCTACTTTCTTGCACATCTCCACATGATAGAATCAATTCATTGGGCAGGAACCACTTAACTTATGACGTGAAAAATGTAATTATTCAGGTGTTGTTTGGTGTATAAAGACCATTTCTTCTGTAAACCGCAACATCCCTTAGGAACCTCGTTTTAGCTGTTTCACTCCGCCTCATTTGTTGTATGTCTACACTTCAATAATATGATCCTAACACAAATGTAAGCACAGTCATTATTTTATATAAAAAACTTTAAACTAGTCTCTGCTCTTACCTTTCCATAGAAAGTTTCCTTAACAGTGCCGCATTCTATTGCAGGTTGTTCAATTTCAAATTAAGATAGTTGACATTTTTTAAAATTTATTATATTATATTACATTCTAGGTATCAATAAAGCTAACGCGTTCCATTGGTTCATCGTGCAACACTTTTTTGATTCTTATTGGTGACTGCCCTTTGAATGCCAGGAACTTTGTTATCTTACATTGCTGTCTTGTATAATTTCCGTGGAACAATCTTTCACAATACAGCTTTTATATTATATAGCCTATAAGTCATTGTGCTGCAAATTTTTGTAAGAAAGTGTAAATAATTATAGAAAAATATCATCTTTCGTGACTAGAATTCGTAATACGAACACAGGTTCATCATCAATAGTTTTATTCAACATGAGCTATGTTTTGTTTTCTTAAGCCTGGATTCTTATAGGACAAGGATTTATGTGTGATACACCTGCACAACGTCGTATCCCGTTTGTGTAAAGCGAAATTTTGTGGTGTGCCCTCATGTCTTGGACAAATCAGGGGATGTCGCCTGTGTAAAAAGCTTGCGCGACATTGCTATAACTGATGGGTATGGCCGCATGGGTCATACGAACCGTTGACTGGACACCCTGTGAGTCTCATTTTGCTCGTAGTGCGACCCACCATTTTCAATTATCACTTTTTAACGAGAAGATGACAACATAGATGACAGCGGGGGAGCGGGGGAGGAAAGGAGGCAAGGGCAGGAGAACTTACGTTATGTAGGCTACTGCAAAGAGGGAGAGAGAAGGGTTAGTTTTATTGCCTATGTCCTAAGGGTTGTTACAACCCGTCCACTGCTTGCTGGCTGGATAGGATAGCGCCAGCTACGTTTTTATGATAAGGGGTGGAGCAATGTTTTTTGTTGTTGTTTTGTTACAAGTTATTTAGTTGCAAAAGCAGCGATGTAATGGCGCTGCAGCCTTTTTTCATCCCTACAGTAACACTTTGCTACGCTGGCATTTATATTTTCAAACGTTGCTTTCCGACATATCTAGTAGCCAAATTATTGACTGATTTATATTATAAAAGTAACTGCAATAACTCTGAAATTACATTAAGTGTCTTTATCATACTTACAATGTAACATCTTGGATGATTGGAATTTATAATGAAGGTATTTTCGAAGCCAGACAAATCTCTGTTCATAATACCACATTGAAGTTACCAAAAATGTAAAAATAACTTCGTAGAACAACTTAATTCCATGAAAAGTAACAGTTTTCTGATTGTTTTTCTGAAAGCAAACAGGATTTTGTGAAGCATGTCGTATTAAACTTACTGTTTTAACATATCATTGCAACCTGGACAAAATGATTCATGAAGCATAAATGTTGTTATTAACTAACCACAGGCCCTAAGAGAATTTGTCTTCGCAAATTATCAGGTGGTAATCGTAAGAACAGGATACGAAGTCCACTCAAGTGTTACAAGAGCACAAGATTCAATTTAAAATACGTAAAACAATAAAAAAAAAGTCGTGGAAAAATTAGGAAATTAAAAATGTGTTTATCAGACATGGATTATGAGAAATTAGAAAATTATTACTGCAATGCCGTTATAAATTGACATACTTTAGCCAACATCGGATGCAATAAACAAACCTGTGTTCATTGCACTTCGTGGATGGTCGCCATTGACATAATTATAGAGGATTTATCCGTGGAACAGACAGACAGTCGTACCGCTATCACGTCAACTCGGCTTTACGGTTCTTCCAAAGGTCGACGTCGCGCGCATCTCCATAGGGTGTCTAACTGTATTGACCTCTGTGTAAACAAGATGGCGGAAATGCATTATGCTTGTTAGTTTCGAGAAATATAGGGTTGCAGTATCGATATCAGACTAAATAAAGCATAACGATTAATCGTGGCACATATTTGTTTTTCTTTGGACCAGATAAACAGAACAGAAGACAACTGGAATGCCAAACTGAGTGATCTCAAAGGAAGTTTATTTATTGATCTTTAAAGAGTAACAGGCCATCTTGTTGAGCTTCAGCTGGCTTGGTTAAATACCCGTGTCATTGTTTCTTCATCTCACTATTTCAAAATTCTGGATGACTGCAACTTAATTCAATACAAAAGCTGTAACACGCTGTTCTGATCGGTGTTGAGATGGTCACAGCGATGAAACGGTAACCTTATATAGGCAAAAATACTCTAGGCCACATTTTAGGCGCGTCAGTAACTCTGCGAAGCGTCTATGAAAGCTGCCCAGTCCGTCAGCACGTGCGAATGTAACAATTCGAGATCGACTCAACGCAATTTCATTGAATTTGTTGACAAATTAATATTTCGGTTGACAAGACCTACATACGTGTCAGCACGAGAAAATGACAGATTTGGAAATACCCGAGTGGGGAATCCCCAGCCGGAGAATTCCGTGTACGGATTCTCCAGCCAGCCGTGCTACCCACGTGTGGAAATTCTCGATGATGACGCCGTCACCCAGAGAGACATCCCGCCCATGCCATAGGCCATCGGACCCTAGAAAACATGACTTGGGCCATTCACAAACGTCAAATTCTAGCGATCGCGCAGAATGTCAGCTCCACCTACACGCCTTCATGGCGTTGCGATTAAACAGAAGGACAATTTCATCTTTATAAGTTCATAATTATAATGTCCAATTGTGAATGAAAATGTGTGAGACACGTGGACGGAATCGGTCATGGCATCTTTTAAATTACTAATCTGTCATTTTCTTGGATTGACTTAGGAAAACAACGAGAAAACTCTCCCTTCTTCTGCCAAGACTCGAACCCGAAACTTGTAGGGCACGACAGAATTAGTCATATGCCCCCTATGATTATAAAGTTTTAGCAAGTTTTTTTCTAATTTCTTTGTTTCTTGAGCCAAGTATTTGGCAATCAATATCACGACAAAAAATATATAATATTGCACTACAATATCTCTCTTACGTAGTTGTATAGTCATAAAAATAGCATGGTTTAATTTTAATAAATTGGGTATGTTGTATGAACACGTGAAAGAGAAATCAACAGTAAATTAATTCCATCAATTATAAAACTTTCAGAAATTTTACAATTACTTGCAGTAGAAACAATTTCACCCGTCAAAAATATTCAGTAATATAATCTTTTTCCTGCAAGTAACAGTCAAGTATTTCCAAAGTTTAAGATTGCCTACTATTGTGCACTCACAAAAAGTAAAGTGATTTTGTTTTCAAAGTCTCCTGTAGAATATCATCAACTCTTATCATAAAAGCCACCTCTGCCTCCCAACCAGACTTTTTGTTACATATATAAAACTCAAGAGCATGCAAGTTTTATTATTTTAACATCAAGCTGGGTGAAGTAGCTGCGCGCTGTCGCCATGTTGATTACGGCTTTCATATCGCGACATACTGTGTCTCCGAAGAAAATGGGAACAAGTGCGTGTTAAGGAATATACTGTATGAATTATTCTGATAACCACTTTGGCGGAAGAAGAGCTTGAAGCTGTTTGAGAACAAATTATTTATGAAGAACATTTGAGCCTAAAGAAGAATACGAGAGTGAGTGAGAAGTTTTGTAATGTGCACATTTCACTAAATATTAGCGTCATCAAATTGAGGATAATAAGCGAGACGGAAGTGAGAAATACATACATAATTTTGGACCAGTAACCTGAAGTGAAGTGATTACTCCGGACACCAAGTCGTAGATAGGATGATAAAATTAAAATGAATACAAAGTAACAGCGTGAAAGTGCGGACTGGTATCAAGTAGCTCAGTGGCGGTCTTTTTGACACGATAATGAACCTTGGGGTTGCATAAAAGACGGGAAATTTATTGATTATCTGAGCGACTATTAGCTTCTCAGGGTTTCTACTACATGTACTTTAGTTTATTACCAGATTTAAAAGTTAAATGGTTTGCGGGAAGTATAAATTGAATTCGTTTTTGTTAATGTTTATACTGATAAAAAAGGTTACTCAATATCTCCGTTCACAGTTGCTTTACGACTGTATTTTAATGACCAGCAGACATCTTTGTCTGGACAGTAAAACTGCGCAATATGTCATTTTTCCTCGCAACTCTTCAGATATTGGTACGGTAGACAGTATAAAACGCTTCAAAGTAAGGTAGTAGTGTTAGTGGGTGTTGTAGGCTTATACTAATGTTCATCATAAATTGTCTTCTCTTTTCTGTCTCTCTCTTCCATTATATTATCATCTTCATCTTACTGGCTTGTGCTACATCTTCCTTCTGTTATCGTTTTATACGAGGTTTCTGCGAGCTTTCGGTGTTCCTCGTTTCCTCCTACGTGGACGTACATAGTTCTAGAACCCTAGAAACACGGTATGCATGTATGTATGTATGAATGCATGTATGTGGGAGGGGTTCAGGAGGTGGGGTATACATGCACACACACACACACACAACAGAAATGACGGTAAAAGGGGGTGGGGTTCTGGAGAAGGCTTTCAGCATACGCAAATTAGATTTACCGTACGTACGAAAGCTTAGGAATAATGGGAGAGAGTGAGACGCTAAGGGTGAGACGACAGAGAAGTTTGAAGAGAAGAGGGTGGTTGGGTTTTTGGTGGGTAAAATGTCTCTGTAGGATATAGAAAAGCCTTTCCCTCTTACCTTCCTCTGAGACTAAAACAGAATACAGTGTGAATATGGAACCCCAAGGCTATTTCATCATAATGATTTCTGTGGTAGATTGAAGATGATTCTGGCATCTCTCATATAGGAGAATGCTCACAAGATGGTTTCGGTTTGGGATTGATTTTCTTTCGTGCATCATGTAACGAGTAAGAAAAGACAGCCCAAAGAAATAGTAAATGTCGAAATTATGACAGCAGGGGGAAATGTCTTATAGACAATCGGAAAGCACAATGTGTGAAGAGACTGGAGTTTATATTATTATCAGAAGTTACACAAAGTTACGACATCTCAGCCAGTACAGAGATTGGTTTGCAGTCTGAGAGATGGGTATTCGATTCGCAACCATGCCCAGACCGGCTTTGGAGGTCACCCTGCCTCCTGTTAAATGGTAAAATGGTCGAGAAATGAAAATGACCACTCACTTCCATCTATTGATGACATTAAGAATGTGCGGAGATATACCTGCTCTCCTCAATAAATTATCATGGCATTATACTTAAAGACAGGGCCGACTATATTTTCCTTATCAGAGTCAGAAGTCAGACGTTGCTATGGAAATGTGTAGTTGAATTTCTTCGTAAGGTATGTCGGTTTAGCTCTTAGGGTCGTTAGAGTGGCGTATATTAGGGATCATAAAAATGAGAACTTGTATAATTCACTGTAATTCCTAGTACACGTAAATTAATTTGCAACACGTCATCACATTCACATTCCATCAGCCATCATAATCACGAAAGATATTTCAGGTAGTCTAAAAGATGGAAAATTTCTTATCTAAGCGGATATTAACTTCTCAAAGAATCTGGTCCATGTAGTGCGTTAGCTAGTTACTTGTGTTACAAATGACAGAGTCTACAAATTAAAAAAATAAATAAATCTCAAAGTGGATGTTACACTGAGTAAGAATGAATCAACTTTCCCGACAACTTTTAGATGCCATTAACACGATGTTTTATCAAGTCTCAAATGGTTGTGAGGTGTATTATGCGTTCCGCCAGCCAAACCGACGCAATGTGCTTTTATTTTGCACATTTAGAGCAAAACTCCATTCTATGTAGTCTGTACAACTGTATATGAGTCTATTCATTTCAATGGAAAATACATGCAAATTGAAAAGAAACAGAAATTGCTGATTTACATAATTGAAATTAAATACATCCTGTAGTATTATTTACACTCCCAAATACGTCTTAAAAATTCAGGGAGCTCGCTGGAATCTCCAGGGTAGACCGGCATTGATTAGAACATTAATAGGGCCTATCGAAGCGGAACAGGGTCTATTTACGAGTATACAACTGTGAGTTGGCTCCAAAATTACGGCCAACTTGCTCGGAATATCCCTGCCTCGAGTCCCGCTCTTAGCTGTCCCGAAGTCTTTCTTGACAATTCATTGTTCCATCGGGTTGAACACCAATTTCACAGACAAATGACAGAACAGAGATTACATATTTTAATCCTTACAATTTAGACAAAAATTCTGAGCTGAATAGTAGAAAGCAATGCCAAAATTGAGTCTACTCTTTAGATCTTATTTCGAAGCTGCTTATAATATTTCCTCAAACCCCAAGCACAGAACCATCTCTAACAATGTTACTTAATTATCTAATAAAGAAAGAACTACAAGGATTAGACTACAAACAATACTTGGTAATCTGATTGAGATTCGGAATGGACGCCTCTCTAATAAAAGTCACGAGTATTATCGCCACATCAACTGATTATTTTGAAAAACAGTACGCTTTATTGTCATTTATTACTATTTTGAATTTCTAATTCACCCTAACCTCCATAACACCAATAATCTGTCTAAATATACTTCCACTGTCAAATTATAAGCAGTCCTGACCCACCGCCTAGCTTCAGAATTCAAATAATACGCTTATTACTAATTTAAAACAAATTGGTGTCAGTTTTTTGTGACCGAGGATCTTCCTATAAACCCATGCAGCGCATATCTATTTATATATAAGCCTAAAAGTATGTAATTAATCGATCAGAAACGCTAAGACTGGAATATAAAAAAGTACTTACTATGATTTGCCATATTAAGATCCTAGAAACGCATAGCAATTCGATCAACGTAGCTTTAAAAGGGATTTTCTGATAACACGCAAGCCTTGTTCAAAACAGTGTCAATACGGAAAGCTGCGGTAGATGCGGTCTTTTGCCATAATTTCGCACAAACTGAATTATGCTTCACGGGTCAGACGGATGTTGAGCCACGAGTCAGGCTACAACATTAACACATTCATCTACTTAGGTGAAGATCTTAAAATGCATTTGCAAAAGCTAACTTATGTTCATGTTTACTTTCTACATCCGGTCTGTCGCTTTCAGTATTATTATTTCTGTTATTTTTCTTTATAACTTCCTCTGCGTGCACTCTTCTCTTCAATTTCATTTCTTTTCTCTCCTCTCCTCTCCACTCCTCCATCATCAGTTTCTCCTACTGACATCATCCTCTGCAGCAACAGGCCGCGACAAACTCCACAACCCTCTCAGCCTCACCATCCCCTACGGCACCGTGAAACATTCCTCACCCTCCAACCTCCTCCAGTTGTTCACGGAGTCTCTGATTGAATTAGCCCCTCATTACAGACGTACCCCTCCTCCTCCACAACCAACTGTCGTATTCCTAGATGTCACCCAGTCTCCAAGTCTTTCCTCAACCCCTACAACAACTACTACAGCTACAACCCTCATCTCACCCCCAAGCCAAGCGTGTGAGAGCTGACTCACATATACAACTCACCCTCGGCAGCCAGCGATGTTGTGTCACAGCGGAGTAAAGAAGAACAGAGATACACAGAACTCCTCTTCTGATCTAATGATCTAGGCTTAATAAAAGAATATGGGGCACTGCAACTGGTACTGTAAAACTGCATTTCAGAGAAATTCTGTCTACAAAATCCACAGCACGATGACTATAGGACGTTTAGGATACGATTGTTACTGATGTTTGAAGGTTTGTGACGATGGTGTCTTAAAATATGTAAAAAGTCGTATTTCGGACCTTTTCGATCGTCTGTATTTCAATAAAATTACACCGTTTCTAAAACCGGATCTTCTTCTGTCTTCCGGTGGAAAAGATAAGGACAGAAACCCTAACGGTTGGCCCCCGTGATTGAGCTAGCCTCAGACCTCAACCAGGAGGTCCAAAAACTAGGGTTCTTTTGTATGAAGACCGGATCGCTGTAATTTTATTGAAATATAGACGATGGATAATGTCCAAAATATCACTTTTCACATACGATTATTCATTCTGTAAGATACTGACAGAACACAAGATGCCAAGAGGATAAACTGGCTTAGATTAAGAAGTTAGATTCTAATGCATAAAATGTAAACTGCCTTTACTCCGAGACTATCAAGTTCCGGACCAAAGACGAAATCTTCTAACTTAGAACCGAGGATGTGATAACCAGCTGCTTGGTCAAAGTTATTGCGATACATCTTTGGGCGGCGATAGATGGGTGTAGAGCAAAGGTTCCCTTAACTATCATGGCGTCTATCCGCAAGGAAAAAGGCGAGATCAAGAGCCCACATTTTTAGATGGCGATAATATCGAAGATGAAGCTGACTGCAGTCATATAAAATATACAGGTTAAATAGTAATCCGAAATACGGCTTTATTAGAGACAAGGTAAGTTGCAAGCCTTTGCAAACAAATCACAACTGGCTTCGCCCAGTCTCAAAACGATGTATTCTGTAGGAAGACCAGAGCATACCTCAATGCTACCAGATCCACCACTAACTAAACTAACTCCATGAAGCAGAGTCCATCTTTAGAAGTTAACAATCGCTCAGCTGGTCAAAGAATTTCCCTCTTCTTTAAAATAAACCCGTCTTCATATGAACCCGATATCCCTACCAAGAACAAGATAAACCTATTCTGCATTCTCATATCTTATTTTTAAGATCTACTTCAATATTATTCTCCCATCTATGCCTAGGTCTTTCAACAACAAAGAACAGTTACACCCAGAAACTAACAATCTCAACAAGCAGCAGAAATCAGAATCGTTGCCACAGAGAGAGAAGCAGAGAATTATGGAATTATATCAGTGAGATATAACAGCCACTACCTGCCCCATTCAAGCCCCCCCCCCACCATGTATATAAGTTAATCGGGATCAACCGAGCGTTAAATGCGCTTCATTAGTCGTAACCAAATCAAGGGTCTGCTGGCAGTCTTCAGAGTCCCCTAGATATTCAAACCTTGCTTCTTAGCATAATATCATTACAGACTACTATCCGAGGCAAACACATGCAACTCTCTAAAGGTGGACGAATGTCTTATAATGTCTATCTGTTTCTCTCAAGACTAACAGTACGTCATGTACACTCAATGGAGTTAGCGAAGGTCTGCCTAGCTGGAGTCTTAACAGGGTGAATGCATAACACAGTTAAAGACCACTATAATAATAGCAAATAATGAACAGAGGCCATATATACTCTGTATAAGTAAGGCACTTAAGTACAGGAATCCTTTGCCAACCGCGGTTTGCCTTCTGTATACAGTCTGGCCAAGAACAGTATTTAATTTTATGTATCTGTGGTTTTTAAATTATGTACTGGGGATACTGGGAACGACCCGTTCTTCAAGTGCCTGAGCACTGCGGGTCCCAACTTTTCGTTGGCTTGATCTATAGACATTCGGTAGGACTCCTTGGACGAGGCCTCTACCTGTACACAGGACAGCACAACACAGAAAAACGCAGACAAACATCCATGGCTTTAGTGGGATTCGAACCCACGGTCCCAGCGACCAAGCGGCACAAGGCCCACGCCTCAGACCGCGCGGCCACTGCGGACCCATTCAATTATGTACACACGGAAAACAATCTGTGACTTCCGTACCAAGAGATCCATATTTGCTGGGGGGAGGGACTTAACCAGTTTCGTTGCTTCCAGATTGCCACTACGTCTTTTGGATCATTCTTTAAATGTTTAAACGTATTTCATGCGACATCCAGGTTCCAACGGCGACGAGTATGAAGATGTCTGTCTTCTGAGATGTTGCGCCGTGTAGTCTGGTAGATATTTACCGACGACTCAATGGTGCAGGAAGCAGTAATTACCTCTAAATCGTCTGTAAATATCTACCAGACTACAAGGTGCAGTATCTCAGAGAGACAGCAATTTTCATGTGTTTTACGCGTAGTGGATAAAGAGTAAACTTACTTAAGCTTTGAGTGTGTTAGCAGTGGTTCTCCTATTCTCGGTTCCTCGCAAGGTTTTGGTCTTGCGAACGGCTGTGCTTTTAAGAAATGTAACAGCCTACACGCAATTGGTAAGGGAATGAAGCACATGTACGTATCGACTGTTACCGGTGTAGTAGTCTCAGGATTAACGTATCATGCGCATAAATACGTATTAATTTTACTAAATTAATTTATTTATTTTCTTAACCTACTATGGAAAGAACAATAAAGTTCGTAAAATTTATTTAAGTGATGTTTCCCCCCAAAAGTTTCAAACCCTTAATAAGTAGCTGCCCCCTAAAGGATATTGTTTATACAGTACATTCGCAGAACCTTTCAAATCAGGGGGTCTTCTCCTCCTTTCATAGGGCGAAGACGCCCCATGCCGTGGTGACAAGGGGCCCAATTAGCACGACGTTTTGAATGCCTATAGACCACATTTATATTCAAGTATATTATTTGCATCGTGTTGTTGGTAAGACCATTCAGTGTTAAAATTTTGTAAAGAGTGAAACTCAAATCAAAATAAATTCATTTCGGTCTACCAGCCGTGCCAAGTGGTTGAAGGGCGAAGACACCAACGTTTCGTAAGCGATCTTCGTCATCGTCCTCAGGGTACTGTCTTCAGTACGGCTGGTAGCCCGTGAAAACTTCAGATCATACATCAAATGAAAATGTCACCTGATTATCCCTTACGAATCATCGCCAAAGGGACGGTAGGTTTTCTAATACACGACAACTAAAACATAAAACGGAGGAGACTTGAGTCCGGTTTGTTGGAAAGAAAACTGCATTCAACTGCGTTCAATTCTGGCCGCTTTCAAGTTATTGAAGTACAAAAATGAAACGAATAAACGATACAAAATCCAATAAGGAACCACGGCTCAATAACACTGAAGTGAACGAGATAAAGAAACGCATTAGAGGATGAAATAGCACAAAAAGGAACGACCTTTAAAAAAAGAAGGGTAAGAGGGAAATGAAAAAAAAGAAGAAATAGACTACGATTGATTGGTTTAGAGGAACAAGAATAGAGGATGAAGAAATTGTAGGTCTTCTGAGAAAATAAAATTAAGTGGGATAAGGGACAAGGAATTGAGACAGGGAAAAAGAACTGTGATATATGAGACAGGAGGGAACGTAAGGGGGAGAATTTGAGGGTGAGGAATTATTCACAAAACCTTTGGTTAAACTCTATTTTATTTACTTTAGCACTGCTATATGTGATTTTTATTTTGTATCTATTACAGAAATATAATTTAAAACGGGTTATATATTATATTATTTTGATAAGCATAACCGTATTCGAATTTGATGTTGAGTTAGGATGTAATGAAGTTATTGTAGTCTTTGTATTTTAACTGGCTATTTTTTTTTTGATTTGCTCAGTTTTTCAGGCGAGTAATAACAGATTTCAGATACAGAAAATATACAACGTCCGATGTATCCTACAGAACATATTAACTACCTGGTGATGTGCGCCATAAACTTATCACCACCATCACAGTAGCACATCAGGGTACTCAATCATGTTTAGTTTACTCAAGTTGATATCGCCCCATATTATTCGTTCAACATTCATGTTTCATATTACTCTTCATTTCCCATGGGCTAATTTACACGAGACTTTCCTACCAAACCGTTTGTCCTCTTTCTACTTCCCTCATAAGTTCTACACACCTAGGTAATCGCAACCTCTCTGATTCAATTACCATAACGACATTAAATTCCTCGTTACGTAATTTTATCCAATTTCAAGTTATCATCTCTCACGACTAAAAATACGCCCTACAGATTTCATAGTTCTATTCAGAACGAAAGACCAAGTTCAAACAGCCAAACAATCGGGACTTATCAGCTATCGCAGCGTCAAAGATTTGAAGTGAAAGCCTGTAACTTTATAAAAAAGACTCCTTACGAAACATAGACTAATTTCAATGTCTGATAGAGCATAATCTGATATCACACGACTTCTTCATATGATCATTCAAATAATATTAAATTCCAAAGCAGTCGAGTGTATAAAACTGCATATGTACAAGTATTAGGTATCAGTAAATGCATCTGAATAGTGAATATACTTAGAAAACTATTAAATTATTTTAGATGTGTCTCGGTGGCACACGAACCAGATGCAGCCTACAAAGACAGCTTTTGGTTTATACAGTATTATGCAAGCATAATTTAAAATGACTGAAATAAATAAATAGAAAAATAATAATGAAATATGTGTGAAAACAAATTTGAAATTATTTCAGACTGCAAGGAAAATATATGCATAATAAGAGCAATTTAATAATCACTACGACTCAATTTTACGTGTATCCTGGTATATAGGCAGACCAGCTATATATATATAACAGCTGGATGTGTTGCCTACCTGCACAGGCATTCGAACGAATTCTCCCACTCCGTTCCATACGTACCGGACCCTGCAAGCTTTGTAGTCTGCATTATGGGAACTGCCCTTAACCACTACCATACACATATTCACTATATGTTGATGAATATGGAAATGGAAGGATGATAGAGAAACTTTATATGCTAAAATTCCATCACTGTACCAGGCTTTTGCTACGAGTGGCTTTTTTAACGTGGCACGCAGACCATTCAATGTCCATATATGGTCAGTCACTCAACCTCCCCCACCCTTCACCCCGCTGGGCACAGATACCATATATATGTTTATTGCAATGGAAAACGCTTATTCCAATTATTAATTCATATTCATACTGTCCCCAATTCACCTCCCCCCACCACCACCACACCCAGAACCCAACCCACAAGCCATTTCTCTTCTCCGCCAAATAATAATTGACAGGAACGTTTTAAAATGTTCCACTGCTGTAATTGACTTTTGTTTTTTGTTTTTTAAATTACAACGCTGGGAAAGGGGATAGGGTACTGGAAAATACGTTCGTAACAACAACAAAAAATTAGTATGACTGAATAGCTGTGCGAAACGTCTGCTGATGACAGACTTTCGTTCGGCCAATCGTTCATTCAAATAAGCAACTATTTTTATTTTAATAACTAGCGCACCGATAACATAAGCACGCATAAAATTACATGCGTAGAAGCTTCATAATTCGTATTCTTCATCAAATATTATTGAGGCCATAAAATCAAAGGGTAGTTGGTGGGCCATGTAGCATGCCTAGCGAGAGCGAAGACTTAAAATCTCAGTCGTAATGTCTGAACGAAAGAGACAATACGGAAAGTATTTGCTTACAAAGTAGGATAATATAATATTAAATGAACTGTAATAAGTTGTGAGGGCGTAGATTGGATTCACGTGGTTATGAATAGAGACCAGTGGCGGGCTTTTATGAAGACGGCAATGAATCTTTTGGTTTCACAAAAGGCGGGGAATTTCTTGACCCATACTATGTCCTCAAAAAGGACCGCGCTGATAATAAAGGCGGTTGAAGCAACTTAACGACGACTGGGTGTAGTAAACACTGGAGTTTCGTGTTCATATATGAAGGATTTACATTTTTCTTTCGTTCTTCTACCTTGGGTCACACCCGTTATAGAAAATATCATAACGATTAGAACATTCAGAACTAATTCGGAAACGGAAGATGCCAGTGGATGAACCTAGCGCGTCAAAGCTGTAGAAAATGAGTAAGTAGGAATCTTTAGACTATATTCGCTGCCGGTCATATATAACTCCATAGAACACAGAGAAGCAACTCCCCGCATTTTATTAAACCTGAATGTTCATTACCGTATTCACAAGAGTCCGCAACTGGTCCCTATCCTGAGCCAGATGAATCCAGTTCCAATTCTCAAAGACCCTCCCATCTATGCCTAGTTCTTCAAAGTGGTGTATTCCCTTCTGGAATACGAATAAGTTTTTTTTTTGCAAGATGTTAAGAGAATATACGAGAACTTCCGGATGTATCATAAAATAACATTGTTAAAGTAAACTTTGGCTGTAATGAGTCAATTAATGTGACTCACTTACAGTGAATGGGCAGACTTCGTACGTAAAAATTAACATTTGCAGATGCAGTGATTATATTCTTTAGTATTCAACTGTGTATACACTGACCTGTATGCGAGCTTCGTTGAGCTTGGTCGTTCTCGCCAGTTCTTCTCTGCAGTAGATATCCGGATAATGCGACTTCGTGAAAGCAGCCTCCAGCTCGGCCAGTTGTTCCTGTGGCACATCAAAAACGTTCTGTACTGGCCAATACAATTAAACAGGGCATCTATCGCTGTTGTAATAGCGCCCGGGGTTCAATACCATTAATACGAAGCCTGCCTACAATTCGACGCCATCCTGAGCCAGCGTCATCCACCTCATATCCTCCCAATTCATCTCAATGTTACAATCCCATGTCCTTTTGGGTCATTCAATTAGAGGTTTTACAAGTGGATCCCTACCACAATTTTGAATGCAATGGAAGTCTCCTAGATTTCACCATCATAAAATCAGGTGATATGTATACGTCACTAAGTATCTAATTGTTTAATATTCAAACTTTCTCACTAACGTGCAAAAATTTTCGTAACAAAAACACAATTTATGTTATTTCATCAAAGAAGGAAATCATGTTTCACCCATACAAAACAAGAGAAAGATCATAACTATAACGAATTAAACTTATATGCGTCTTCCATACTTCAAAAATAGTTTCTGTCGTGTGTGCCTCGCCAATCACTGTTCGAACGAGGTGCCAATTTCTATGTAACGTTATAAGGAAGTCACAAAGAAGCTGCCCTTGCTCAAAATAATGAAAACCAATATAAAGCTACAGTACCACTAATATTGTTTGTGTTGCACTTCATTTTGGTAACAATAATGCTGCAGAAAATGGGAAATAATTGTCAACAAAATGTGTTGGAGAAAGAGAAACATAGAAGGAAGAAAGGAGGTAGAAGAAGAAGGAACAACTAAAAACGTATACTGTTCAGAATCAGTGTAATGCGCGCAGGAAGCATGAATTACCAGTTGAATAAAAATTTACTTGGATATTATCCATCGTCTAGTAATAAAACGTAAAAAACGTAAAACGACGTTTCGGAGATGGGCTAATCCCTATCTCCGGAGATAGGGATTAGCTCTATCTAGTGGGCCCAACTGAGTAGGAACCTGAAGACGGAGATAGAGCCCCATCTCCGAAACGTCGTTTTACGTTTTTTACGTTTTATTACTAGACGATGGATAATATCCAAGTAAATTTTTATTCAATTGACTCTTCACCATCGTCAAGAAGTTTTAGATTTGATATGAATTACCAGCTTCACATCCTACATTTACTAATGTGACGTCACCGTCTGCTTTATTTCTGCACAATATTTTTATATGTTTTAAAATCGGCTGAAACTATCAAACTGTGCAATTATTTTAACTAGTTACGCAGAGGAGAATCCTTTTCGAAAAGCCGATAGTCGCTTAGATAGTCAAAATCCAGCCAAAACTTTCATATCGCATTTCTTTTAAGGTTTATTTTAACATATTTCCATCTGCGCCTAGGTCTCCCAAGTAGTCTTTTCCCTTCATGTTTTTCGACTATAAATCTGTCCTTATTTTCTCATCTCTCCCATGCGTGTTACGTTCCTCGATCACGTTCGGTCATCCTAATTACAATCGGTGAAGCGTACAAGTTATGAAGCAGTTCTCTGCAGACTTCCCTCTGGGTCCAGACATTCTCCTTGCGGTTGCTTCTATCATCATCACTGTAAGAAGTTACACTTTTTTGTCTGAATGACCCACCTGAGTGAAGGTTGTCC
>NW_019059712.1:1095991-1117342 GCF_000696155.1 Zootermopsis nevadensis | reverse complement strand
AAACGGTACTTGAAAATACCTCCCTCCACTAGACTGTGACCTGAACCCTTTCCTTGCACATCTGCTAGTGGAAATCACCGGGGAGCTCTCAAAGACTTGTTCAAATGTCAGGGCTGCTGGACGCTTTGATCGTCATGTTTCAAAACCTCGAACAAACACAGTCATTTTTGATCGCCCTGATGACGGAGAGAGTATGACCTCTACACGGCGCAACAACCCAGAAGACAGAAATCTTCATGTCTTTCCTCCAAAACCAACTTCCTTACTAGCGTCTAATACAGTTTCTATGTTTCTTTTTCATTATATTTATATTTTGGTCTTATAAATGTCATCATCAAAACTGGCAAATAAAATGTGTTATCTTACTCTCTAATCCCTTCTCTATAGTTCATTTAATACGAGAAATAAAAAAGAGAACTGGTAACGTGATTTACTCTGTATTTCACAAGCATTTATCTCGCACAACTGTGAGCGCCATTATTGTCGGTAAGACAGACTTAATCTCTTAACGGCAGATGTGTTAAACTTACCCTTGGAGCGTGCTGTTCAGAAGCAGCTGACAGTGGGTTTTAACAGGATATTGTTGTTGTCACCGCAGACAGAATATCCACGAATAACAAGCTTAAGGAGTAACTCACACGAATGTATTTTACACACATTAGGCCGGGCAGTTGGTTTTCTACAGAACTAAACTCTCGCTAAATTGAAACGGTGTCAGTTCCTAGTCGGTTATTGTGGGACAGACGCCATAGGTTTTGCTAACATTTTCTCGCGTACATTACTACGAATTTTGTACATCCTTGCTCAATTCGTGTCTCATGAAATACACAAATGAAAATGAATAATAAAAATTTACCTTCAAAAATGGAAGTTAGAAGCATAATCACAACAGGAATTAGAATAGTAACATTCTGTTTTTGCGGAGAGATTAATGGACTAGAGTTGTTAAGAACGGTGTTAATAGCTAAGAAACGTTTCGGCAGATATGCTTCTGCCACACCATTGTGTTCCTTTGTGTTAGGTCTGCAAAGACCCGCGTTTGTAATTTCAAAAGTAGGATAACGTTTTTCTTTGTGTTGGAAAATGGGAACATTCTGAATGAAAAAGTTGGCCGATGGTTACTGTCTATTCCACAGCCTCTCTATATTTTTGGGAAATAAATAAAGACACAATGAGGCAAAGAAGTTGTCTCGACCGTATACAACAGCTTAATTAGGATGGGTTCTGTGCATATGTACCACAGAACACAATGGGTGAGGGTATCATAGACCGATATGTAGTGTTAGAGACCGTGTGAAAATAGTAGCCATTTACGTGTTATATAATTTAAATAACAAATGACCGATCTTTTATTAAGTTGTCAATGTCCGATGTAGACGACTACTTATATATTCGTATAGAAAAATTAAATAACATATAAAGTTCTCTGAAGCGTTTTGTCTCAGAGCAGAGATAATATTATAATAAACAACAGTTAAGTCTGCTATAAATTCTACTGGTACCATAATTTAAGCAGTACCAAGTGTACAAGATGGACTGCATTTCAAGTTATGTTCAAGTAATAAAATTATTTTCAATAATGAATTAATTTACGGTAACGTTAAAATACTGATATTTGCATGCGACATAACTTTTAACCATGAAATTATAAAACAATGTATAAGACGAACCCGTCATGTGATGGTTAGTGTCTCCGTCTTTTAGAACATAAGAAGCAATTTACTTCCATTAACCTTCTAAAATGTTGGGTATGTATAAAAACCGCATTAAATCTCGACTTCTTGAAACTTTATTTATATCAAGTGATTTTTAAAAGTCCCTTTAAAATGTCCGCAAAATGAATCAGCTGAGCTACAGGGTAACAGAAACCTAATGAAGTCAGTGTGTATCGTGCCCTTCCGTATACAAAAATATAACAGTTTTCGTTTAACAAACTAAAAGGGAGGAAATAACATAGAAGCGTAAATGAATTATCATAATCTTGCTCGGTGCTTCTTTTTAAACAGCGTACATAGTAGAATACCAAGTAAATTTTATCCAGACAATTTTTTTACCTCCCCTGTCCCCTCTTCCAACCCCTCCAACCCTTTTCCAAAAAGCCAAGTAATGAAGGATTTTCACTAATGAATGAGAGGCATCCCTACCTCGGAATGCAAACACAATTATACTGTGCCTGGTACACTAGACGGCGAGATACCACTGCCTCCCGCCATTTTGGTATGAGTGCGCACACACACACACAGCCTAGCACTTCTATCAGAGTGGATAAACCGTTTTATGGACATCATAGCTTCATGGTTTGAACTGAAGCAAAGCCAGGTAGAAAGGGACACAGACTAGAGAGACGCGGTGTATATACATATATAGGCTAAATGCTAATAAAAAGTGAAATGCGACGGGGAGGTGGTCTGAGCTAACTAGGAATGTAATTAGATGAGGATTCTGTTTGTCGCCGACTCCCGGCCAGTATAAATACATTAACATTGAGTGGAGTGGTAGAGTTATGTAGGTAAAGCACTGGAAAGGGGCTTTTTAAGAAGAAAAATAATAAAAAAGTAAATTATCCGAAGCGTTTAGACTATGTAGTGAGCTGGTTCATTAAAATATAAATATGAATGTTGTAATAGCTTGGACTACAGACTTCATTGCAACGGTCCGATGCCGAAGGCTTAATGAAGCGTTGCTCATCTTCAGTATCCAGCATCAGACACGGAGTACGTGTAGCAGGGCTTGAAACACAAAACTTCAACTTCGCTGTTGGAAAGGACTACTTGTTATATGAAGGTACATACCTTTTGGCAACTTACAAATCACACAGCCTCCGTAAATCATTTATAGAATTTCTAAACATGTTGCTTATTGTCATCTATCAAACTACATATTTTAAATGTACGGGTATTCAATTGTTATTTTTAACATTATCGTCAGCGTTAACTACAAATTGTAGGCCTATTGGTATTTCTATTTATTACGCTATGAGAGTGTGAATTGGATTAAATTGGCTACGGATTAGGCCCAACGATAAGTTCCTGTGAAAACGGAAATGAATGTCTTAACCAGCTGAGCGAATATCAATCAGTTTCTTAAGGACACTGTTCCATGAAGTCACATTGCTGATTTTTAATGTGAATATAATCTTCGATTTAGACAGATGGATGGAAAAGCAATCATAGCTTGACAGGTGAAAGTATGTAGCAATAATAATATAATTTAAAACCCTGAAGAATGAGTAATAGTTAAGACTGCGCTTTAAATGGAATATTCTGTTTTAAAATACTCATGTTTATATTATTTATAGAAAACCTACTTTATCAGCTTATATATTACTCCGCTATAAATAAATTAAAACTGGAAATAATTCGGGTCTCTTAAACATGGATTTTGGTTAGGAAATCGCTAACTATAGAAAAAAGTGGACAAAATCAAGTACGCCAACTTTTAGATTGCACAGATTCGATAAATCTCGAAAAGCTGTTTGAAAATAGTTTCTTAAGTTACGTGATCATTATTTGTAAGTCCGTTCTATTTTATATTCATAATGGGACATACGGAATAAAGCAGACGTCAGAATTTCTACGCACAACTGTGGAACTTCCTGTTTACGTAGTTTAACCCCTCAATTTGTCTAACTTAATGCGACAGAGGGACGAACTCGCCACGTGCTCGGGCGAGAAAGAGGACAAATGAAGCACGTGTACCGTGGTTTGTTATTAGTGAGCTTTTCACAAGTATAAAGATCACAGGGGTGACTATTGTTGAAACCCCTTCTCGAGTACCTACAATATGTGCACCTCGAGGGGTAGCCACAACTAATCCCTACCCTCTCACCCCCTGTCTGCCGCTTTCATTGTAACAACAAGTTGTTCAAAATATGTAACGTTGTGGAGGGGAGGCTCTTTCAGAAGCCGTGAAATGCGAAAGAGAATTTTTGGCATTGTTATGTAATCTTTTGACTGCATCAAGTAATAATGCCGTTAACCTTATGAAAGGTCTAGTGCAATTGACTTATTGATTTCAGGGATATAAGAGGTATGTTCAATGAGAATGAGCTGCATCTCGTTCATTTTCTATAAGCGTCTCTGTTACACATTCAATTATTTCCCTTGGAAACGTAAATAGTAACATGTGTAAATAAACACGGTAAAAAGTAACAATTATTTCGTCTCATTACCATTTAAAGATATGTAAAATTAAGAATACGACTGTCTTTTGGGATGGTACGTTGTGTAGTCTGGTAGACGTTTACCGGCGCTTCAGAGATGCTTATTGCTCCCATCATCAGGACGATGAATGATGAGAGACGCAGTAAGCAAATCTGAAACGTTGGTAAATTTCTACCTGATTACATAGCGCAACATACCAGAAAACAAACACCTTATACCGGCCGCCGTGAGAACTTGAAATTTCACCATCAATATGAAATGACTTCTCTCTTCCAGTCAGTAGGTCCTGTGCAATATTCCAAATGATAATTAATTCTCAGAGTTTATGGTAATTGGTATGATTTTTATAAACGGGGCCGTTACACAGAGAAACAACACAGAAAAAAACGCAGACATCTAAGTCTCGAGCGGTACTTCATCTTGGAATAACACTGTTAAAAATATATTGTAATATTTCAATTAACACGTTTGAATATGGATTTCACCTACCAATTATATATCTGTAAAAAGCACAACTGTTAGACTGAATTTTCGTTTTGACATTCTCGACAAGAAACGTAACACTGGGACGGAAGTATCATCGGAGCTGAATGTCCATCGCCCAGTACCCATTCGATCGGCATTCTAAAACCACAGAACTTTTGTGTTAATAAAGGAAGTCGTCCACAGATTTGACGCAACCAAACTGAGTGCATGGCTGCCGACCTGTTGTTCCTAACGTAATGAGTGGCTCTAATGCAACTCCTAATTTCATTCGCAGGTGCAAATCACTACCCTCAATTAACTGCGGTCGACTAACTTAAGCTTAATTTAATGTAATTTCCCTTTACCAGCGCACCTACCATGCCAACCCTCTAAAGTCTAGTATCATCTCATCCATCCCTATCAACAGCCATTTCATCCTACCACACAGCTTACTACTTGTATGTCACACTGCAATGACATTGCATGGATGGAGGTCCATAAGCAAATTCCTCATGTACTTAGTTACATTACTTACCACAAGATGCCAACACACTCCCATAGCCTACTGGACTGTTACGGGGGTGGTGGAAGGGAGGGGTGGCTAATTAATTCAATTGCGATTTTAACAAAAGGCGTAATGAAGTTTCCCCTCTCTCGGTCACAGAATTGCGTTAAACTATAGATATATATACACTCTACCTCTCCACCCCCACCCTTGGTCCTACCGTCCCATGGCCCAAGGTCCCTCTTTCTCCCTGTTTCCTCGTCTGGAACCCTGTTTAATATTTGGGAGGAATTCCACGCGAGCAAAGCTAGTATGAGAGACGAAGACACCCGACAAGGCGAAATCTTCCCATCTGTCCGTGACCGAATAATTAGCAGCTCCATCGTAATATTTATAATGACATTATTAAACAGTAAAACATCGAATAAGGCTGGGTTTTGCGTTCAGCACGTTTACTGTTTACCTTTTGCGAGAGGTCATGAACGTTGGCACGAGGTCCTTGTAGTCCTGCTAGAACGAGATCGTACAGAATGATCGCGGAAACTATTACGGTAGGCATTCAAGTGACTTACTTGAACCGTGTGCTACGTATTTATAGGTTCAACTGAACGTTTACGTCGCACCATAAAAAACAGATGACGAGAGAAACCGTGAAGCTTCTTGCTATATAATTTCCTCTATTCTCCTGTTACTTAACTTTACGTACATACAAATATACTTCATCTAACTTTTGTTCTGGTTTAAGAGCTGAGTGAACGTAGGATTTGAGGTTTCCACGGCGGTGAGTCTGAAGATGGTTGTCTTCTGGGTTGTTGCGCCGTGTAGTCTGGTAGAATTTTATCGACGTTTCAAAGGTCCCTGCTGCCTCCATCATCAGGGTGACGATCGGCCTAATGATGAAGGCAGCAACAACTCAGAAGACAGCCATCTTCAGACTGAACGTGTTTGCTGACTTTCAATTAGATTCAGAAACGAATTTTTACTTCTCCATGGATCAGAGTCGTTCTGGAGAAGCTGATATTCACTCATCTAGTATAAAAAAGATATCGAACCCGAGGGTTCATTACATTGTTCGCAAGGGTCCACAACATTTCCCTATCCAAAACCACATAATCTACTCCACACCATCTAGCCCTATATCCTTCAGGTTAATTTTAATATTATTTGTCCATCTGTACCTTGGTCTTCCTAGTGGTGTGTTTCCATCCACAATTTTGTACTTGTTTCTTATCCATCCACGCATTCTATATGCCCCGCCATCTCAACACCCCCACCCCTTGATTTAATCATCCTGACAATGTTTGGTGGAGAGAACAAATTACGAAGTTACGTACTTTCATTATGATATAAAATAGCAGTTATATATTTTTTAATCCGTATTTTGAAGGACTTCGTCTTGAAACTCAAGTGTTACCAGAAGTAAACAAAATAAAGAACACTGAAGACAGCCATCTTCATACTCGCCGCCGTGAGAACCTGAAATGCCACTTACAAACAACCGCCCAAATCCATTTGCAGACGAGGCTCCTGTGTGATGGCCTATTTTCACTTTGGTAACAAACTACAACAGAAAGCCTCGGAATGCACATTGATTTCTTTCGCCAAGTGGCAAGCGGTTACTAACGAAATCTTGATGGTGTGTACAACTAAGTTGATTACTGGCCGGCCTCTCATTATAGGTAATCAAATGTACCGACTGGAAGGGATGCAGGGCAGACAGACTGCTTCATTTGAATACGACACTAACTGAATTCCTGTCCCGCAACGAAGGGCAGACAGTAGGTGTCCGGGGGGAGTGGGGGGGGGAGGGTGAAGAAACAAGATATTCTAGGAGTAAATTAATCAGACGACTGCTGGCTGTTTATCAGTTGGCCTCTGTCCTTGACATGCACTTGGACCATTTCACTTTTACGACTTTAAAGTGTTGAAACTCGTACGTTAAATTTAGGTTTTTCGTTATTTAGACTTTTCTAACTCTTGGGAGTGGAAGGGGAGGGGCTGTTCCATTCATAAATTTCGAACCACATGCTTGTTTCGGGGTCTGCAGTGGCAGCGCGGTCTGGGGCGTGGGCCTTGTGCCGCTTGGTCGCTGGGACCGTGGGTTCGAATCCCACTCAAGCCATGGATGTTTGTCTGCGTCTTTCTGTGTTGTGCTGTCCTGTGTACAGGTAGAGGCCTTGCGACGGGCCGATCCCCCGTCCAAGGAGTCCTACCGAATGTCTACAGATCGAGCCAACGAAAAGTTGGGACCCGTAGTGCTTAGGCACTTGAAGAACGGGTCGTTCCCAGTATCCCAGTATGCTTGTTTCAAGAAAGCATATTATAAAGAATGGCCGAGAAATCACATAACCAAAATTCATTTCAGTACAAATCGATTGGGTGAATACACACACACTATACAAAAATCAATGCAAGTCACGTCTTGTTATAACCTGTTCTTGCCAGTCCGTCAGTCGTTTTTCAACAGCCGAAGTTCAAGGACGTCTTTTTCAGAAGTGTAACGAGTGTTCATTGTCGAATATTGGATCTGTTTCCGTGCTCTGGTAGAAAAATGGTGCGGTACCTACCAAATTGTGTCCGTGAGACAGAGAACAGTGATTAGAACTAGCTCTTTCTGAAGGACCTTACTAAATAAAAACCTCCCCACCTTCTCAACTTAGGGCTGAAACGGATCCAAGATCCGAAACTTTGTGTTCTATTCGGAATACACTAAGAAAATGTGCAAAGTTATAAGTTTAAATTAGAACGAAAAAAATTAAAGGCGAGATTTCGTGCTACAAGCCAAACGCAACAGAGAAATTAATTCTTAACAACGAAAAAATAAGTGGAATCAAGAAAACCGAAATTATGTTTATTTCAGAAATTTAATGAAGGAAACAGAATAGATCGACTCAAGAATAAAAAAGTGAAGTTTTCTACAGATCACTAACAGATCTGATTAAGTAATCTGTTGGAATTTTAGTTTGTTCACAGATAATCGATGGAGGTTGGTTTGTAAAAGGAAAAATGAGATTCTCAGCCTGCAGATCAGGAGAATAATTTACGTAGTTCGGAAAGTTTAAGTGAACCATTATAATTTCTATAGTCTTCGATATCATCTTCGTGGAAAGTCTGTTTTCTTAAGAACAAAAGTTTAAACTGTGTCAACAACATTCTTTCTGTATGATAGTATAAGCAGGCTTACGACCTCAACAGCGCTCAACTGAGTAAGATATGTTTCTGATAGTAGGTAGTCGACTAAAGGATTTCAAGAAAGTGCGTAGGTTGTTAAAAAAACTGAAACTTCCTGCTTTGACATATAGAAACTGTATTTTCATGTAAATACAAACTCAGGTTTCTGATAAATTAAATTTAAATCATTCAATGGAAATAATACGAAGCTAAAGGTTTTTACCACAATTGTGTTGTCAGAAATCAAATTTGATACAAATGACGTATGTGGTAAAAGCGCATCAAAGTTAACGCCACCCCTGGACGACTCAATAAAACAAGCTTTTAGTCAACGAATGTCACATTTATTTTAGAAAAATCTCCGTTGAATTAGGAGTTTATGCAATTATTTTTAACCGGTTTTATTACATTCATTTATATTATGAGGATAAATTTTTGAGGGAGCAACATTATTATAATAAATGTCGGAAAGGCTATTTTACATACGAATATGTACGCGTCGTTATTAATAATGCACTAAAGTATCAACGAAACAAATTCGACCCTGATTAAAAACTTATGTATCGACACACAGTCTGTATTATTTCTCGAATTTTAAAACTGGAGCAGACATAAAACATTATTGGCATTTTACTGTTATTTTCATTAATATTTTAAGATTAGGCCTACGTAAACTTTACTTCCATTTTATAAAACTTTCTTTCAAACATTCTGATTAAACAATTCAATAACTACATTTAATATTATATCGGTAGACACTGGTATTATTTTAAAGTAACCGTATAATATTTTGTATAAAACATCTAAGGGACCAAAAAATCTTCATTTATGTAGAGAGATTTTCAGGAAATAAACTTCGATGTTTTATAATACGATGGAGGAGATGGAACCATTATATTACAACCGCTTAGACAAAACAAATGCGAGAGAGCCAGTGTTAATGCATTATATGTGTACATAATGTTTCCTTGTCCAAGGAGGCCATGCCAAATATCTAAACAAGATCCAAGGTTTCAGAAATTAATTACGTACTGTATCATGCCACAGAGACTACTCTGTTAACACCTAAGAAGAATATGTCTGTAATTATTTTTATTTATTGACAGGTTTAATACCAGTCTTGGTTAAATAATATGCTAACACAGCAAAACAAAACGATAAGTTAAGTCTAACTAGTGGTGCAAGAACATGTCATTAATGACATCCAGAGAATTATTCAAGTATCATTTGAACGTGACTTACCAACTGAAGACACTGAGTATAACATTTCACATTCTACGACTTCCTTACTGCCTAAGCAACAGAAATACAAATAGCAGGGGTCCACAAATAAAGTGGTCTTAGCGCAATTTCAATTACTTGCGAGTTTCGTTGCCATTAAAATAAAAGTTGCAACGCGTAAAAAGATCGGAAAACAGAAAATATGCTCAAAAATCATTACTGAATAGACACATAAGCCGAAACCTGAATATGACGTAACAAAACGAGAAAATATCATAATTAATTTCAATACTAAGATAATATGCATTTTGTTCTTAAAAATCACGATTACTTTTCTGTATTTCATTGAGCGTAAATATTTTTGGTGGATGGGGATCACTGTTATTATAAGCTAAGATAGCTCAAAGTGATTGGTTACTGGGAAAACCGTGGTTAGGTTTCTAGCATGACAGGCTACTTTCCTTCACCACGACATTCAGAATGGTATTGAAAGCGGGGATTTTAAAAACGTTACTTCCAGTCTCTGAAATCGTACCTTGACGTACAGCTTTCTTCCTAATCCTCAAAAGAAATCCTTGGTAAACACACGTACACACACAAGGACACAACGCGACCCACTTACTTTGCTACGCGTTTCCATTTATTGGATAATTGACAAGCAGGCTACAGTTCGCTCCCCTTTCAAGATATTTGCATACTGGATGCACCCTTGAATGCCCCCTTACCTACTAAAGCACAAAGCAATAATTTGAATTAAACAATTCCTTATTACTGTGCATATAATGGGTGTCAATCGATACTTATAATCACGTGTAATATTTCGAAGATTATAAGGTAAAAGAGGTAAATTTACCGTTGCTCTTAATAAAGTACCACGAGCTGAAGTTGTACGGAGGAGTACAGACATAGCTTCATGTATTATTTAACCATGGCATTAGAGAGAGGTGAGTGTTCTGCTTAAGACCCCGGCAGGTTTAGACCAGGGGACAAAGACCATGATTCTTATTGGAGCCTGGCTGGGATCGAGAAATGCGGTAGCAAAGAAAGAACCCCTGGCGCTGTTCAAAATCGACCATCGGCCTTCCAACTAATGGCCACTGACTATTTCGACATATTATATTATACTGTAAGATATTACAAACATTTAATAAATACTCTATCAAATATCAAAGAATCGAACCTTGGTCGCGTAGTCATTATCCAGTTGGCTTATTGACGGAGCTATTCCAGTTCACAGATATTTTACCTATAGTTTTATTGATATTCTTGTAATTATTATTAAATGAACTGAATTATTGTTATCAAAATTATAATTCGCTCTGGTTGAAGAAATAATATGAAATATACATTCTCAAACTTCTGTACACATGAATGAATGGAAAAAAAGAACTTAAAGAATTTTCTGTCAACTACTGAGATTATATTTCGTACGCGGCTATAGGCCTTCAAACAGGGGGGGGGGGGGGGGGATGAAGCAATCGGATAAAATGTATCGCATTAAATATCTGTTACCATAAATCGCATAAATCTTAGGGGATTCTTTAAACTTTGTCTGCTACATAAAAACAAGACTAACTGCGGGATTCACGATAAAATATGACGTCTCTGGTTTCCAGTGATGATTTGTATGTTTTATGCTCCTTTCTGAATTACCGTCCCAATTTAAACTCCAAAATAAAGAAACGTGGAACAAAATTGAATCAGACTGTAGGGACATAATTACTATTATGGCTCACTTAATTAACTCGCGGAGCAGAGTTATTCTTGAGAAGCTAACAGTGCGCTCAACCGGGCAAGAACCTGAAGGTTCATTACCGCGTTCATACCAGCCGGATGAATCCAAACCACACCACCAAACACTATTTCCCTAAGATACATTTTAATATTATCCTCCCATCTTCGCCTAGGTCTTCCGAATGGTCTCTTCCCTTCAGGCTTCCCAACCAAAATTTCATACGTATTTACCTATTCACCGCCTATCTTATCCTCCTTGATTTTATGAACTTAATATTTGAATGCCCACTTATTTGAAGCAAACATTTTTCATTGCTCTGTGAACTACTTAGAAGACATGAAAATTAGTGTATGAAAATGACTTCATGCTACGTATGAACAGAGGATTGTCGTCTTCTGGGTTGCAATGCCTGTAGATGGTTACTAGCGCTTCGGAAGAACGTACTGCCTCAGTCTTAGGGAAAATATAGGCGATACGTTCATTCGAAACACTGGTTACCTCAGAAGACCATAATCCACATTGCGGTGAGTCCGAAGATGGCTGTCTTCTGGGTTGTTGCGCCGAGTAGTCTGGTAGAAGCTTACCAGCGTTTCAGACGTCCTTGCTGCATCCATCATCAGGGCGATGAGTGATGAGTTGGTAAACTTTTGCCAGACTATACGGCGTTACACCCAAGAAGGCAGCCATCTTCACTATGAGAATTGTTAACTCTGTTTTAAGAAGCGTAAGGTCTCAAAAGGCAAAGAAAAGAATCGGTGTGCAGCTTACCAGTGTGATCGGATAGGCTCCTGGTGACCCCGGAGGGTGGCGTGTGAGTTGGGGTGTGCTGATGGCTTCCGCCCCCGCCACCTGGCGTAGAGTGTTGCTGCTGTTGCGAATTATCAGGCGTTGCGGTGCCATGCTGGTGGCCGCCATTGGCGCCTGCTCCGCCGGGAGGCAACGCGTACAGAGCCGTAAAGTCCTCGGCCGAAGAACCGCTTGTAGTACTTCCTCCACACTTTCCACCTGACCCTCTCTTATCGACCACACTGAGTCTGTCCACCGTAACACTGTGGTGATTATGGTGGTGATGATGATGATGCGTATCATCAACAAGGCCCGCTACCCCAAGCAAGCCTCCGACAAGATTTGGACGTAGTTCTTCCATCAGCTTTGCGTTTCCTGTGGCAACGGACGATGAAGACTGAAGAGCCGATGCACAGGGATTTGCCGAAGCAGCCGCCGCGGCGAAGTTAAGTTGCCGAGAGAAAATGGCTGGGAAAATGTTGAACTGTTGATGGTGGTGGTGTGAATGGTGATGTGGTGACGCGTGGTGATCCGTGCTAGCCGTGCTGCTGCCGCCTCCGGAACCGTTATTACCACCACCTCCGGAACTACCCCCGGCTCCGCCAAGGGACGAGCTATCGCTCGCCGCCAGGCTTGATGTTCCTCCCCCGCCGCCACTACCACCACCTCCACCGCCTCCCAAACAACCGGACACCTTGAAATCCAACGTAAAGCCGGATAATTCCACGTCTTAAATTTCTTTTCGAAGTTTAGAAGAAGAGAAAGCCCTTTCGCCGACAGATTACGTCGATTTAATTTCCTGTCTTACTTGTAAATATCGATAATTAAATTTGATTCTCGGTAGCGATGTTTCGACAAGAATAAACAATTTATTGGTGAACAATTCTTCTAACTGTATTCGTAAACTACTGGATGCAGTTAACAGTAAAGAGCATTTGAAAGATGCTTTTCCCTCTTGGACCTATGCATGCGTTATTATTGCCAACAAGTTGGGCTAACGTTTATCCCACTTAGCAAATTTAACTTGTCGTAAATGTTTCAACGATGAATATATTAATACTATAATAGTCTACGATATCTATCACTGTAACGAAATTGATAACGTTTAATTGATTACAAACATTTGTTGGAAGAATTCAAGTCCTGTAAGCTTTTGCGCTATACAAGTCAGTAAAGTCACAATTACACACAAATCAGTGCACTCAAACACCACATATGCAAATTCCTATATATTATAGTAAATGTGCATGTTTTTAACTTTGCATACACGTGGCTGGCTACTTATGTTGACCGGATATTCAGTAGTATAGTCACGTGGTCAATCAACGTTCCAAATATGAATTACAGCGTACAATGTTTATGAAATATTCTTAGCTGAATGTAATTTATATAATTACAAGATATTTATTTTACCTATATAAATAATAAATTGTAGTATCTTCAGTACGTGAGCTTGGTGGTAATGCGTTGTAAATTCAGGTTAAAATCACTGTTTCTTGTTTCTTGTATGACGCTGAAACGTCTACTGTTGCAAAAGAAGTTTGTTTTCACTGCAGCATGATCACTTCACTCGTGTTTATGTGATTGAAGCGCACTATTTTGTCACCGGCGTATTATTCAGTCGACGTATTGGTGCACGAAGAAGCCGTTCAGCGAGTAAGTAACCTGGAGACGTTCGTGGTGGGACGAAGCAACGACGGATACTGAAGTGTTAAAACTTCTTTACTAACTTCGCCTTTCAAGCTGATTTCGCGCGTCGTTTATAATGTCTGTGGATTAAGGTTACTTACACACAACATTCTGTACATATTTCTACGTTCCGTGGTAGATTACTGCAATTATCTTCCATCAGCAAAAATAATATATTCTTTCTTCTAATCGCAGACGGGGGGGAAATGTTATTTCTACAAAAAAGATTTTCAAATCCTTACTAACTTGTGCGAAAACACAATTAGGCAAGTTATTGTAATACCCTCTTTCCCCTTCGCCTGCAGCCTTCTCCTTCTAAATAACGTTATTTGTTAAGCTTCAATAAGTTTTTATCCCTTGCGTATTTAACTAGAATGAGTTATACTAGCAGAACTCTTTAGTATCAGATCTGCTGCAACTTGGGCTATGATGACAAGCCTCGGATAACTAAAAGTGACTAACGAAATTAGACTCAGATATAGAATAGGCAAAGGTTTTATAGGACACGAAGAGCTTTCTGTACTCGGAACTCGCAGACTCGAAAACGTACTACGAACATCCCTCTGTGGAAACGAGACGATAGGGAGTTTTTCAATTTCTCTTCTGCAATGCTGGACCAATGATATGGTTCACATTAGTATTCCGAAGCTACGGTAAAAAGCTCTTTTCTCATTGGTGGATCTTGTAATGGGATTCCATGGTAACGACCAGTAGAGGGGATGATAGGGTGGCTAGGTGACAGGAGGCTGGGAATCGTTGCTAAGGGATGCTGCAGGGAGAAACAGAGATGGGGAATCAAAATGGCGTCGTGCATGCGTGTGTTGCTGCTTCTCGCTGCAAAGGATGCTGGGATGATGCTTCATGACGAATCTTGGTTTCCATGGTTCTTCCTGAGTTGCTGGTTGCGTGGGTGAGAGGAGTTCTTATTCCTTTTCTGTTTTATTTCTTTTCGAACTGCAACTTCTGTTCTTTTTGTTTCTTGATTTGTTGGATGGCGGTAGAAAACACAGATCATGACAGAAGGGATTACTAGGTAGGGGGTGAGGAGGAGGTTACGGAAATCTTAACATCGCTAGGATGTATAAAAATTGCCTCAAGTTGAGTAATAAGTCTAAGCATACTGGGTGATAATATTTTATAAGGCTTGATACAATCCTGTATTGTCCGTTGTTGCAACACGGTTCAATAACTTAATATTTACATCTAAATAACGCATCAACTTTACAGCTATCAACGTGACTAAATTGTAAAGTGATCTTGTTGTTCTGAACTGGCTGTGAAAATCCACAACTATTTTCACAACCGAGTTTAAGAATACCTCAGCGGTAGTCTTAACAAGAGCAGAAAGGTATAACCATCATTCCGAAACTCAGTATTCGTATTTTAAAAGCGCGTGTTTTTATTGTCTCGACTACTTCGCAAATATAAAACCCTTGGCTGTAATTATTTTCCTTTGAAATTTCTTATTCACCACAGATATCGAAAAGAAACCTAATTAATTTATTTATGATATCTGTAGTTTATGCAGATTTGCGAACATCAGGTGTTGTAGACACAAATTATTTCTAGAAACTCATTTGAGCTGCATGTAAAACATCAAAACAAGTCGAATAAAAATTAAACTGGACCGACAAAATTAGCTAATCTCCATGCCATCCCCCCCCCCACCCCCGAATCCTTTCATTTGTCTCAGATATTGAACATGGGAATGAGCATCTCAGGTTTTTCTATTCTTGAGAGATTTCGTACTGTACTACGCAAGTTAATAAACTAAAAAAAATGAACAGCTGTCATTGTCTCGGGTTGGAACGGGCTCTGAGATAGTACTTTAAAATAATTCACACATCCTTTCCCATTTAACATTCACAATCGACCTATCATTTAAAGCTACAAAACATATTCAGTTAAAGAATAATTGTTAAACAAGTTTAAGAATCATTAACAAATTCGTAGCAATCGAATATGAGATATTTCCCACCTGGTATATTCCTAATATATGACGCAGTTTACAATAATTTTCTTGTCTCACTGTTTTTCCATCTGTCCTCTCTTTCATATTCTTGTACCTTGGTTTGTACTGGCTTAGCTACGTTGTTTTAATCCAATTACCGACTTCGCAATTAGTGAGACTAGGGCTCAAAAGCAAGAGAGCAACAACATTCCTTTCTATCGTCGTAGACGGAGCTGTCGCCGCCTGACAGAGACAATCATAATTATTGCATAAAGTTGCCTTCTTCTTGTTCATCTTCATAGTGGTGGTTTTCTAATTTCCATTGTTACGTAAGGAATAATTTGGAAAGCGCTACAAAAGACAGCTTGCTATTTTATTCATATAGGAAACCAGAATAAGTACATTAACATCTTCTAGAGAGAAATACGTAATAAAGTGAGTAAGAAATACAGCCAAATTTCGTGAAACTACGTCAAAAAACCATATTTCGAACATGAAAAGGCCCTTGTAGCATCGGCCGAATGCGCTTGCACACGGGCGGCAGATATGCTTGGCGCGTGCCTGCTCACAGTTTATCTTATCTAAAACACTGAAGAAGTAGTTCTATTAGATTCGGACATGTAAGTCGTTCAGCAGCAACTTTCATCCGTAAGTCAAGACACTGGCCAACGTAAAATAATAATAATAGTAATAATACGATCTACGGAGTTTTGGTACAAACTATTATACGTAGTTCATCAGCACCACAAAATCTAAATTGAGAGGCATTCAGTGTTAAAAATCAAGTGCCTCTACCGTTGAATTTCTGCTACAAAACAGTCAAGGATATTTAGTTAATTTATATTATGTTTAAATGCAACAGTTCCTTAACTAAATGAACCAATGCTTTAATACCCAATAATTAAATTTTTTATCGTATGATTCTCAGAATAAACAGCAATTATTTTACTAAACAATGACAAATTAATGTTTGCAATGGAGAAGAATTATCTTTTCTCTTAAGGCAGCTGATACATATAGTTACCTCTGGGTTTTAAATGGCTAAAGATGGTCTTAGTTATTCTACTGTTATCAGTCTACTCGACTTGGGCATTTGACGCATTGTGACTAATAATACACAAATCGTAACAAAACTGTTATTATGAAAAAAATCCCAGTTTCATTAAAAAGTCTAATGGACATATATAAAACCCGCAGTTATTTCCTAAAAAACGATTAAAAGCTATGATAAATGTCCTGTTTGGTATTTCCCTTCTGTATGCATATATCTGTTATTAATTACCAAAATTTAAACAATATTAGGGAACCCTATATTCGCAAACAACCGCACTATCAATATCTCCCATACTTCATAGCAGTAACATACAAATCCAATATCCAAATCCTTTCGGTTGAACGCGTAATCCAATTTAATAACGAATGCAGTTATGTAAACGTGTTGGAATATTGTGTTTTCCACAGCAGCAACTCATGATGACGGTGGCGACGATCCAGGCCGCAGGACGAGAACAAGCACCGCGTCACGTAGTACGTAGGCTACATGAACTTCTATTGGGTAACCCGGAAAAAATACGTAACGTTTCGTCCTTTGAGGCGGTTAAAGTATGCGAAAAACGAAAATGTATCTTTTACTGAACAGAGAACTTATTTGTAACGTTACAAGAAGTAAATGCATATTTATACGAGAATGTAAGCTGGATAGCACGCTAAAAACGTTAGTGCCGGCACTAAAATTAGTCCCGGGTTCTATCCTTACCCGCGCCACTATTATATAAAATATAAAGGATCTGTCAGTTTAACATAAACAAATTACCTGAAGATGGGAGTAAAGTCAGCTCCCAAAATAGCGTGCATATGTCGTCTGCGGTCTGAGGCGTGGGCCTTGTGCCGCTTGGTCGCTGGGACGGTGGGTTCGAATCCCACTCAAGCCATGGATGTTTGTCCGCGTTTTTCTGTGTTGTGCTGTCCTGTGTACAGGTAAAGGCCTTGAGACGGGCCGATCCCTCGTCAAAGGAGTCCTACCAAAATGTCTATAGTTCAAGCTAACGAAAAGTTGAGACCCGCAGTGCTCACGCACTTGAAGAACGGGTCGTTCCCAGTGTCCAAGTAAGTATTATAATAAATTAAAAACTGTCACTAATCTTTAAAGGAACGTCAGAAGCATATAAATTGACAAGACACTTAAAAAAATAGTTATAAGTGATTAAATCGGAACTGATGCTTCAAGAAGAAATTACAGTTTTTGAAATGGAACAGCTGATCATTAGAGCACCCCTTCACGTTTTCAGCTAAACCTATCATTACTCGAACAGAAGAACGAAAAGCGCTAAACCATTCTCTCCCCAACACCAAAAGCCCATCTGTCATCTTTACAAATCCCTACATTTACTGCGACGCCGCGCTCAAACGATCCCAGCACCTGTTTAGTACAACAGCAAGTTAGCTTCAGCACTGCAAGAATAAAGGCAGACTGGCATCGAGGAGCAGCACACTGTCATCCGCGAATCTAGTTCAGTTTACATCATGTATTCAATGTCTACGTAATGTATTCAATACGCCCTGGAGCGCCATGCTCGGAAATTGTGACAAGTGCTGAACAACTCGCGTCACAGATGAGCGGCAGGGTTGGGCGAATGAAAGGCGTCACATTTCGCACCCCTCAGGGGTACGCCGGTGTCGGATAGGCCTTTGATCACAATATTAAATCCCCTACAGAATATGGAATATAAGTGATTCATGAAAATGGTTACAGCAACCAAGAAAAGGAATAATGGAACTATACATCGCGTTCGTTACTTATCTTCGAATATCCTCGGAATGGGGCTCTCATGTAAGAAAGCATCAGTGAAGGACGTCACCTACAAAAATATTCATTTACATAAAAACTGTGAATCACCCAGTCAATTATTCTGCGGTACAGAAAATTCGTTGAAAAAGTCGATTGTACACGCGGCTTGTGAATCATACCTTTTAATTTATTTTATTCTATTGTGATGCGTAGTTTAAGACACAACAAATTTTTCTCCATAACTACCTTAAAAATCTAAATGTCGTTCACATTTCGTTTTAATCTGTGTTTAGAATAACTTGTGCCTTTACGAAACATTACTTAAGACAAACGGATAAGTATTTTGCTATTACAAAGTCGAAAATATTTTTGACGTAAATACGTCTATAAGGAAGGGTCATTCGGCAAAAAAGTGTAACGAAAAAGGGAAACGAAAAAGTGTAAGATCCGATAACAATGGTTACCTACGAAACGTCATCTGTTTACTCAGCATTGTTGTTACCTAGGAAACGTTACATTACATAACAATACATTACTTTACATTACATTCATCTACCACAGACCCATCTTAAGCGTAACTAATTCAAGTTAAATAAGCAATGTCTTAATCAAACTTTACGCAATTGTAAAGCATGTATAAAGGAAATATTTAGAATAAAGCCAATATATAAACTTCCTTTCCGTATAGACGTATTTACGTCAAATTCTCCGGAACCGTGGTTCCACTGTCACTTTTTTAGAAGACTTCGAAAGTTATTGGCTTATTTGCCGAAAATTCAAATACTCAAAATGGAAATTATGTATACAAGAACAAAATATACTCCTACCTATCCAAAAACAATTTAGAAAGATACAATAAATCAAAATAAAATAATATAGGTCCAACTTAAGAAACTAACAGTTGCTTTGAAACTCTAAAAATGCAACTAACAGAAAACAAAAGAAATTGCTACATTAAAAAAAATATTATAATTTAAATTTTATACCATTGCTCTTTCCTCATTATAGTTTAGCCATAACACGTAACAAGCACATATGTTTAAGGCACTTTAATTTTATTCAATATTGTAAAGACCTCTTCCTAAAGATTTTTTTATTTTTTTAAACCCTAACTACAAATATTGTATGTGTTTAAACAAATTGGATTGAAATTTATGGAACTGAACTAACACTTACTTTCTTCAGCGAATAGATATTAGCGATATCCTATTAAAATGCCGGCTGAGGTCATAAGGCTCAAGGGGGGAAAATATTATGAAGTGATATGCGACCATACTTTAAGATTTTGATATAGGTACCCCGTAAGAATAATTTAAATTTTATTTTAGCATTTTTACCTACTATAACGATACGATTTATCACCCCTGAATATACACATGTAGGTTCATCATTCTCTCTTTCTCTTTTGCTCTCTGTATCCCTCGTTCTGTTCTCCCTCACTTCATTACCATATTCATATCGGCATTCTGTCTGCATCATTATCAACATCCCTGTTTCCTCCCGCCCCCAGCCTCTCAGCCACTCCACCATCTGCATGTATCTGTTGTATGCTGGACGCTTCAATGCAATGCTACTGTAACCAGGCAACGGATTTCTACGGCTGGCAGATTCCTTGGTTCATTACTGCCGGAAATGGTATCGTTAGCACCAACCAGCAGTTTTTAGAGTGGGTAGGTAAAAGTTAGTGGCTGTGGTTTCGACAGTTCAGCCAACCGCAACTAGATAAAATTCTGACGTCATAGGGCTTATTTGCGATCATGTGTTCCAGAAAACAACGAGAAGGGTATACTGAAAATCTGCGATGACCTTCTCAGGAAGCAGTAACATTTATTCAAAACGATCTGTTTTAAAATTTCAGGTTCTGATAGGCATTCTTTAAAACGGCGATTAATTTCCGTTCTTCAATAAATTCTCCGGTTTTTTCTGATCAAATACGAAAGCAAATGATAACTTAATCCGAAGCTTCGTAAAGTTATAAAATACATCATATAATAATTCATTACAAACTAAAATATCTCGTATTTATTGAATGAATTTCTCTAAAGACAAGCGAAATAAATGCAATGCGAGATGTAGGCTGCAATGTTGATTTATCCAGCGATCACATAAGAGTAGAAAAGTGTAAATATATACAGGCTGTATTTTCTATATACACACCACAATGTTCTTGAAATTAATTAACTCCCATCATAAATCTGGTATTACAGACATAAACATATTTTGCCATGCAAATGACATCTTTTCTCATCTACTGTTAAACCGAAAGTCAACTCATAGGCCCTACAAACAGGAAACATTCTCTTAAAACCAACAAAATCTATCAATGGAGTTAGTGATACAGCTAAATTCAGATTTTAACGATGGAAAACATTGTTGCAAAGATATTCACACTGCACAGACTAATGTAACAAATTATTTTTGCTTGTGTTTGGTTAAATATTCACATGTCAAAAATTTCGATTCCTAATTATGTCTGTACTTTATGCCAGTCTTATATGGCGACCCTCCTTTTTAAGATAGACAAAGCTAAAGCCAGCTTCAATAAGAGTTTATATTTTACCGATACAAACCATAACTAAATATTCTCAACAACTTTTGTTATAGAGACTGCGAATAACAAATTTAATCGAAACCAGTTCAGTATTTTCTCAGTTGAAACAGGGAAAGACTTCTCCATCTTTACCAACGCCAACTCCAATTTCAGTGACCATCCGACCATAATTAAAACGGGTGCACATTCTCGAAGACTACACACAAGTTTTGTCTCGTTGCGCAGCAGAGGTCCTGAAATGGTAGCCCCCCCGCATCGCATCTCTGAGGACCGGTAAGTACCACTCAAGAGTCCTCAGCTTCATTCATCAATGCAACGACAGTGAA
>NW_019059712.1:1055780-1077433 GCF_000696155.1 Zootermopsis nevadensis | reverse complement strand
ATTAATTCTTAATTCGAGCAAGCCTACAGTAGTTAGATTATGTAAGTAAATAGATTACATTGTCGGTAAACGTAAAGTATCAGTACCCTTCCCTTTGAGCTTATCCATGCAAGTTTAATTTACTGAAAACAAAATTTGTAAAAATTTAATTTACTCTTTTGATTTTTCTTATCAATAATTTCCTTTTTGTGAAGGGCTCCATAATACTCTGCAATTACCACATTGTTATTACGCCACAATTTGAAATTATGATTTTCCCCTTTCCCTCTATCCTGGACACCTCTGTAAGTTGGACACATTATTGTGGAACCGCAAGTGTCCAAGTTAGAGAGGTTTTACTGTACTTGCATTTAGCTATTACAATGGCTGGCTTTCAGATGAGTGCATACGTCTTAGCCTTAATTTGAACATTAAAACACACTGTATTTTAAACGCGGTTTATTTAGCAACGCCTTGAATTGCTCCGATTAAACGGTGTCCAATGAAAACATACAGTGGCTTTGATCACTCTCACACTGATCGTGGGTTCGAATCCCATTCAAGGCATATATGTCTGTCCGCGTCTTTACTGTGTTGTACTTGCGACGGGCTGATCACCATATTTTTCGCATTAGTATACGTGTGTATACTGTATCTCACCAAGAGCTATTTTAAAATCTAAAAACATTAATTATGTTAAGAAATGCACACGTTAAGATCATAACTTTCAGACGCGCTATGTTATTCTAAAACAATGAAAAAATTGTTTGCATTAACATATTCACTGATGAATTGACATAATAAGGTATAGAATTAATGTTTTCGAATTTACATTATACGTTATTCCTGTTGTGTTTTTCCAAATTACACAACGTTATTCGTCTTGTGTAGTAAGGAATATTTCAACGTGCCATAATTAAATGTTTACGTGTCGTGAACTATCCGACTTCTTGCATAACGCTTTCCGCATCTTTTGGAGATGACGTTGCTGCCATCAAAATGACAGCCTTCGACTTTCTTCTTTCCTTCCTCCGACCATGTCCAGTATTCAATTTGAGAGCCAATCATCGACACCTGATGGACCAATATCTTACATGTCCTCCCCTGTGCATTCACCCTCACCCTCCTTCCCCGTCAGATATGACGCCCTCCTCCAATCGTCCTCTTATTTGATGACCAAACCAAAGAGACGTGTGATGTGTTACAGTACGTGACCCCAGCACAGACCAGTCATGACTCACTGTTCTTTGGATGGAGAGGGCACACGTGTGGCCCAACTCAGCTCACACCTTATAACGGAATATTGTTTGACACGTATAACCTTGCGACACTTGTGACCTGTACATTTGTACCGCAACAAGAGAAACGAAAAACAAGGAAAGATTGAACAAAAGAAAAGAAAAAATAACAAGAAGGAAGGAAATAAATAGGAACAGAAGAGGTAGATTAAAATGAAGTAAAAACAAAGGAAGGTACAAAGAGAAACAAGATACGAAGTGTGCGCATAGCGTAAAAATTCTGGCGCATTCTCCAGAATTTTACAATTGGCCTTTGTGACAGACAGGTAGTTCTCCAACTATGGTTTCCCACCAGGTAAAGTGTCCGTCACCGTCGTCCGATATTAACCCAAACTTAAAAATGTAGACAAATTTTAGTAAAAACTCAAAACAATGTTAGAAGTTTCTGTATGTTTAAAAGTAATTTGGGTAAAAGTCTGATTTTATTACTGACAAATTTGGTTCTGTAAGGTACGATAACTGAAGATCAAGTCATACGATTATTTAAATAAACGTAAAATATTTCGACTGTTTGCTTATGAGTGTGTCATAAAAAACATAGAATTGTGTCCAACATCCTATAATATTCTATAGGAGTAACGACGCACAGAAATTTTCGTTCAATATCTAATCGTTCTTCATTATTAAAGTTTAAGAACGCCTATCAATTATTTTAAATAAACATGCCGAATTGCCTTTTAGTGTTCTGCAGAATTTTTTTATTCCCTTGTCCGTTGTTTGACTGTGTATACGGCCATTTTCGAACTGAGTCTCTTAAATAATTCCGAAAACCACTCTGCGAAGAGAATCTCAACTCCCAGTACATTTTGCTTCTCAAGAAGAAAAACGTGACAAGTCCACAACAATAAAATACAGGGGCTGCTCAAAGCCAATGCACTTTCACGTTTTCTCACATAGGTTACTGCAATTCTGTCTCTTCTGCGTGCAGATGTTCGCTTACAATGGTGACGACACAATAGCTGTCTTCTAGCGTTAAGAAATATTATCCTACAAACAAATCAACTGAAATTACAGCGTTATATTCTTTCTGGGGATGATTTAAATAGAACTCTTAATTAACTGAATGGAGCGAAGTCCTTCTTGAAAAGCTCACTCAGCTAGTCATGAAATTCCCAGTCTTATATAAAACCCAAAGGTTAAGTAGCGTGTTCGCCCGCCAACGGTTCATATCCTAAGTTAGATTAATCCAGTCCACAACCTTCCACCCTATTCCTTTCATTTTAATATTATTTTCCATCTACGCCTAGAATGAGCCGGGATAGCTCAGTTAGTATAGTGACTAGCTACGGGCTGGACGACCGGGGTTCGATCCCCGACGGGAGCAGAGGATTTTTCCTCTAGCCTCTGCGTCCAGACCGGCTCTGGGGCCCACCCAGCCTCCTCTACAATGAGTACCGGGGTCCTTTCCCGGGGGTAAAGCCGGCCGGGGCGTGATTCTGACCACTCACCCCCATCTAGTGCCGAGGTCAAGGAAGAGAGGAGCTATACCTCCACTCCCCCCAAGCGCCTACATGGCGTATAGCGGGACAAACTTTACTTTTACTTTACTTTTATCTACGCCTAGATCTTCCGAGAGGTTTTCTTAGCTTCAATCAACATTCTGCTTGCTACGTCCACTGACTATCTCATCCGCTTTGATCTGATCATTCCAATAATATCTGGTGAACAGTACGAATTATTACGTTCCTCATCATGCACTTTTCTACATTCTCCTGTAATTGTATTCCAAATAAGTAAAAATATTATCATCACTCTGTTCTAAGATTAAGTATGACTAATAAAAAATGATTTGTTATGATAATTTCTGAAAAATGTAAATAGAAGTAGTCATTTGAATTAATGAATCGAAAAAGTGGGGATTTATTGACCAGCTGAGCGACCATTAGCTTCTCAAGGACTGTTCCATTGAATCAGCTAGCGGATATGGACTAACATTCGTTTGTAGAAAAATGGAAAAAGCGCTAAACAGATCCCCATTTGTCGCAAAGAAAACCTAGGACATAGTATGAATAATACCGGAAAAGAATTTCGTAATAATAGCAAAAAAGAAAGAAAACATTAATAATAAGAATAAGATAATAAAATGCATGCTACTATTATTTCAGAATTTTTTATCTTGTAGCATTATTACACAGCAAAGCTAAATACTTTGAATGCGGTCTACTATATGACGGAATAACTTGATCACTTAATTGAGAAAATATATCACATGAAATATCTACTTTCTTTGGAAGAAACTGTACTTATAACAGAATCCTGTTTTTATACTGCCTGAGCTACATTCTCTTCAATAGCAGTGAGCTATATTAGTACCGTTAAAGTAATAACTTCTTTTGATTCTGAAGTATAATTTAATTTCTGTTTACGCCATCTATTTGGTACTTGCAAGACGTATCACCAGGAGACGTCACGACTTAAAACAACTGATACAAAATACATGTGACGTCACATCCTTTCGTTTTTATAACTTGACCTAAATGCTAAGTACAACAGCTATAATTTAATGGTTGTTTCTTGTAGTGCGTGTGCAAGGTAAGAGATTAAATAGCATTGTAATTTCATTACGTTTTATGAGATTTATTAAAGATGTACGAAGAAGATTATTAAAGGGCGATGTAAATACAGTTTATTTTTAAAAACATGGGCAAACTGTATATGAAAATACCTATTCAGTAGCCCTCAACGTACGGCATCAACATGAAACACGAAGCTCCACGGTTCGTTGTTTTGCTATAGGATCCACGAGGACCTAAACTTCCATGCTATAACTCACAACCTGTTGGGAGGTGGGGATTGTTGATGGATTCAAATAGGATCAGGACCTTCGTACAACGTCGGTCGGTCACATCAGGGGCTTCTTGTACTCCACATCACCCTCCTCGTGGGAGAGATGCTCTCTTATTAGATTCTCCACCCCTCTCCTCTCTTCTAAGGAGACCTTAGACAATGTTACAAACATCGGATACAGCAATGTTTAAAATATTTTAACATACTACTGTTACCGGCATGTTCATTTATTAGTGTTTCGAAATCACTTTTAACCCGAGGCACACCCTAATTTGTCAAAGATACATGACGGCACACCGAAAATTTTTGCCTCACGTAAAGAATGTACGAAATTGTACATGGCTATAAACATGTATCCACATATAAATCCTATATGAATGCAGACATATGAAAATAAAACATAATACATGTTGAATAAAACCATCGATGATGAATCTGTGTGTGTGTTACTCATTTTAATTACGCATTAATATACAATTTCTTATAACAATTCGCGGCAAATCTCTCAGGAACACACCAGTTGCAGAATATTGATTTCTTAATCACACTAATTTAAATCCAGTGTTTTTTGGCGTTATAATACCACGTTTTTACGGTCTCTATAAGAACAACATTATTCCTGAAAATAGACAAATCGGATTCAGATTTCAGGTGAAAGACGACTGTACTCATGCCAATACGATAGATACGATAGATCGTAGATACGATATTAACTTTTAAAATTCCGTCTAAGTGGTGTATAAATTTTCGCTGCACTTTCAAACGTAAAAAAACAGGAGTACTGTGGGTAATCATCGAAGTAGCCGCGAGTCTCCGTTACATAATTCAACCTTGCTGATTACCATCTCAAATAAAAATCGGAAATAGCAAATAAAATCGACAGTGAAGTTATTGTAAGATCGATTAACAGTAACAGACATCTGGCGCAAATAATTTTGATTAATGGAAGACAGAGAAAAACCACGTATGAACAAATACAAAGTGATAACGAATGACTGGAATAACACCAAACATCACCTTCGGTTTTGGTCTTAGAATATTACAAGCGCGTAAAAACTGTCAAGTCAAACGAGATTTTACAGAAAACCAGTATAAAGTCTACAACTGTTCGCCATTTTAAAACCCAGTAAGAAGGAAATACAAGGAAGCTTTGGGCTAAATGGAAAAAACTCCTACGTCCAGAAATTAGTCTAATTGTGATAACATTGTTACACGTGTTGCTTCACATAATGCATTGAATTATGGACAATGGTGAATACGACTTATTTTTTCTTTTCTTTTTTTTGGAGTTAACGAGTTTATCTTGTAAGACCACGATATGCCGTCAGGAATTCCGATCACAGAATTTTATACTTGAATAAATATGTTACATGTGACACTGGGATTCCATAATTATTGTCTGTGGGCTTATCATCGGCACAGTTATCGCAGGAGAAGAACATCAGCATTGTATCCGACTCTTGGTCGAATCAATAAAACACCGCCAGGATCACTTGCCACTACACCAGCTTCGCGTTGTCATGACTACAGGAGCAAACCCTGCTTCCGCGCCAACCTTCCCATCCGAAGCTACTCTTGCTACCAACCGCCAGCCCGACTACTCACAGCGTAAATTTTGCATTCTTCTTCTTCTTCCTCCTTAATTCCACATGAATTGTTAAAATACTGCCATCCAGGAGGGGTATTAAAACACACATTTAGGTCTCGGTTCGCTTGGTTGTTGGCTCAAATACGACTGCAGCATAGGTTCATAAGTTTTGGTGTTCTGGGTTGCGACACCGTGTAGTCATATAGACAGTTACCAAAGTTTCACAGTAACCTCCTGCTTCCATCTTCATACGCCCTGAAAATGAAGGCTGCTGGTTCCCAGAAATGTTGGTAACTACATACATAACTACTCGCAAAACACAAGATCATAAGCTAAAATTTCACTTCCGTGAAAATCAAAACTCTCATAAAAAATTTAAAAATAGTAAAAATTAATATATACATTTTCTGTGTAATGTATCAACCAAACCGAATAAATATGTCTGTACACAATTTCAACGAGTTTCATTCAAATTTATATAATTTTTGCCAAAACCGTAATATTTTGTACCATTCCGTATATTTGCCTTTCACCATCACTAACCATCGCATTCGGGTAGTAAAGATTCCTGCTTCATGTTCGGGAGATCGACGTTTAAAATCTCGCCCCACGGGTCAACTACCCTGACAGATTTCTCGTGGTTTCCCTCAGCGAATCTCGAAACGAATCTTCAAAAAGTCACAACCACTTTCTAAACGTCTATGCACATGTAACTCACAATTTTCCATTCTCTTTGGAATATATAAAACATCTCCGTTTCAAACACGGCAATTAAATAAGTTAATAACAAACCTTACAATCTCCTTGCCAAAAGCCAGAGCTGTCTGACATCTGACATATCTCAGCCTATCTTAGAACCTTGTATCCAGGAACCACTTAACACGTGGTTGAGATTTCAGGTTCTCACGGCGGAAAATATGAATGACTTCCTGTCTTTTGAAATGTTGCGCCGTGTAGTCTGATAGAAGTTTATCTACATTTCAGAGGTGCCTGCTGCCTCCACTATCATAATTGTGGGTAAATTTCTACCAGACTACATGGCTCTATATCACAGAAAACAGTTAGATCCATTGAACACGTGGGTCCGTTTAGAACTTCGTTACGGAAAACGGATCAAAATCACGAGCATATGCAGCGCGTGTGTCAATGAGTATCGAAACATATCCTGGTGGGTTATTGTAAGTCAAAATATGTTAACCTCAAGGAGTTGTAAGGTAATTTTATGGTATTACTAAACTCTGAGCATGGCAGCTCCATACAGCGGCTGCACGGGGCATCACTTGCACTGAGATTCCCTGATACTGCGCACACTGATGATGCCTGCCGTCCATTCTCACATTGGCGAGATATCGACGTACTGTTATCACCGGTTTGGTCTGCAGTTTGATCTTTATATATTTATTTACAGTAAGTTATCAAGCTTTTCCATTACACAGGTAGTACGTCATATTATTTATTGAGATACTTACATAATATCGTGTGATTTCTTGACATATTTCCGTATATGTTTTGTTTGAGCTTGTCATAAAATGTAGGCTTACTTATAATCAGAACAATAATTTATTTTAAATATTTTATTCAACACCACAATTCGTAGGCGAGTATTTTTTAACTTTATCGCTGGTATTGCAAAAGGCCATGGAAGTGTTTCTACTTGTGCGTGTTACTGGGTCTATAATTATTTTGATATTAAATATGGCTACTTTATACTCGTTATGTCGCCGAATAGTCTTGAAGGTAGTTATTAACGTTTCGGATGAACCAATCGCTTCCATCCTCAGAACAGAAGATAATATAAAAATTGGTAACCATTTACAAGACTAAAGGCATCAAACACAGAAGACCGCAATCCAAATATTCACTGTCATGAAAACAACAAATTTGGCATTCGCTGTAGTTCAAACTTCCGTGCGAAATTATCTCAACAAAAATATGTCTCTCATCTATACACGTCTTAATATTGCATGCCTGAGTCATTTCGCATTTTTTTCAAAAAAAAAAAATTGTATGTGTATGTTATTCCATTAGAACTCGATTTTGTAAATTTACTACCTAACGAATCTTTGAAAAAACAAATGTTTTCACTGTTGGACTTTCTATGACACCAAGCGAATTACCAGTATAGAAACGTATTTGTTATTTTGAGTTTAGAGGGAATTTCTAAACTTCTTTTAATAAATGCTCGAATATCCTGTTACTTCAAGAAGACTGCGACGAGAACGACATTATCACAAACAGACATGTTCCACACACATTCGTTTTCGTCGGTATTTCACGACCATAAGTACGTAAAGAACATGTTAGATGAAGAACGTTTAAATAACCTACATCTGCCTTATTAACAACTCACAATACTTTTTGAAACGTATCTTAATATAACCAATTTTTATCAAAATATTTATCAATAAATATTCAGTCTTCATATAAAGTGGTAATGAATGTTGTACTAGATTTCGTCAAAACGTTTTAGTAATGTTAGTACTGTTCAGAAAATGCAGCTAGACGCCGTTACACATTGTTCGTTTCAGTCCTGATTTGTCACAGCAAAATTCCAGGCCTCACATCATCATCGTTGTGACTCGAGAAAATCTGTACGTCGTGAAAACTACGTATGAACTCCATGGAGCAGAGCCCATCTTGAGAAGCTTAGGTTATAACCGCTCAGTTAGTCAATAATTACCTAAAACCCAAACGTTCACTGGCATATTCAAACAGCAAGCCACGACCCCTATCTTGAGTCAGACCAATCCTGTCTACACCCTCAAATCCCATTTCACTAAGATTCGTTTTAATATTATCCTCCAATATTTGTCTATATCTTCCAAGTAATCTCTTCCCCCAGGCTTACCAACCAAAATTCTATACACATTTTTAATCTACCCATACTTCCTACATGCTCCACCAATCACATTATTTTTTACTATATCATCGTAATAATATTTGGTGAAGAGGTAAAATTATTAAATTCCTCGCTGTACAATTTGCTACAACCTCCTACCATTTCACCCTTCTTAGATCCAAACATTTTCTTCAGTACCCTGTTCTCAAACACCCTCAACATGTGATCTTCCCTTAATGTGAGAGACCAAGTTTCACACCCGTACAAAACAACAGATAAAGTTACAGATTTATACATTTTAATATCAAAATTTGTACATTTCAGACAGGGAGGCAAAAAGGCTCTGAAGTGCATTACCGTGTCTGAAATTTTCTTCAATTTTCTGCATGCAAGTAAAATAAAATCTTCATCGTAAACAACCATTCTCTCATTTCATTAGGCAATATGCAGTACCTGCAGTTTATATAACGTCGCTAAATAACCTACGAATTAACCACATCTATTATCTTCTGTAGTAAACCGAACCAGCTAGGGGAATATACTGTAATAGGGAAACACACATGTCAAGAGCTGCTAAAAGTCGGAATTAGACACACCAAATTCCCATTTATTGCAGTATTATGTCAACTAGGAACAATGTTATTGTCATGAGAGACAGGAACTCTACTGCTACAAAGTATTTGTCTGCAGTGTCCCCACTCCGTCAGTTATCATCTGTCCTCTCAACGCAGGCGACGAAAATGTGCAAGAGCAAACATATGGGCGAGTATTGGCTAGGGACTTATTGTCAGTCATCGACTCGGCTGGAGTCTATCCGAGACCTATCCATATGGCACTCAGTCCATTGTTGAGTACAGGGGCGGATTGGGGGGTGAGACATGACATTTTCTCTGCTAATAACTGAATTTCAAATTAAATGAACATTTTGTTCATACAATTTCCTTCTTACTTGATGTTATCCACCGCAAGAAAACGGAATTGTGTTCATAATTCTGTCTTATATAATATCCTATAACGCTATATAATAATTAAAAAATAGCATAAACAAAACTTATTCATTACATTCATAAAAGGAATACTTCCCGGTGACTGATCGACCGGAGAGAAATGCTGATCCCTACCCCATGCCAAACTGTAGAATACGTGACGATCTGTCTCCATTTCACCTGTAGACCTTCCTTGACAGATGTCTTTTCCATCCGCATCTAACCGCTTTGAACTTAATAGTACGATATATTATTTTTAGTAGATAATATTAATAACATGCAGAAGTCTGCAACTGGACCCTGTCACAAGGCAGATGAATTCAGTCCACACACTCGAAACCTACTCCTTTGAAATCCATCATTCCATCTACTGTTAGTTCAAGATTCAATACTAAAATTCTCTACGACTGTATGATCGTCGAATTTGTGCTCTGTAACCTACCCATATAATTAACCATAATTTGATCACTGTAATTAATATTTATCAAAGATTACAAATTAGGACATTCTTAATTACGTAATTTTTTCCGTCCAAATATTATCTTAAAAACCGTGTTCCAAAGTGACGTAAATTTCAGCTGTTCCCTTACGATAATAAACCAAGTTTTGCCATCTAAAAAACGGGTAAACTTAGAGTTTTATCTCTGAAAACTGAAGATAAAACATTTTGCATTCTACGAATTTAATCTGTTCTTAACTTGTAGTGAATGCAATTTTTATTTGTTACTGTTGTCCAAAAATAAAAAATAAACAAATAAATAAAATCTTCCACATTACTACACAATATTAATAAAGTTTCTCAAAAATGTAACTAGGGGCTAAGAAATACGAGCATTGATGTCGCTAAGTAAACTATCCGTAAAATAATACTAATGAGGCAATATACGTAAACGATGCGTGTAGAGAGATCCTACAAACCCAAAATATTGAAGCATTGCGTTTTCCTTAATTTACTACTGTATTCAAAATGTAACAACAGAACTGGGGAGGGGGGGGTGAAATTTTACCTCTCCATACATCCATCCCACTCGTGTCCCATTTTCAATAATGGTGTTTGAATAAAGTAGGGAACTTTGATGATGACAAGTGTGTCCGGGGGATAATAGAACGCATATACACTGAAGCTACAAATCCATTCTCTACCACCCCATTGAGCGCATTAGGGGGTTTTAGGGCTGGGGTCGGCAATTACACATTCATAGTCCACCAAACATCAGCTACAGTAGACGGAGGGTGGAATGTGGTATGGGGGAGTGCTGAAATTCTCTAAGGGATGAGGGCTCTTGTTCACAACCCTCAAGGGAAGCATCATTATCAATGACGTTTCAATGTTCCGAAAACCAAGGTGATAAAATCGCCACCAATCCTAAGTAAACCATGCTACTCTACCCTTGCTAATCCCTGAATGTGTAGCTTTAGACGAGCAATGCAGACGCTTTCATGTACGTGGACTGAACCAGAAACACAGAACGATTTAATCAGGGTGTAGCATTTCATTGGTTGCAAATTATAGCTTCGTACTGCAACCGAACTCGTGGTTTTGTTTCAGCTTCGGGGTCCCGAGTTCAGCACAACCTGATACTGATTATGTTAATCGGAAACATTCAGATTATCCCAGTTTCGAAGAAAATAACAAAACTGTGTCGAAAACAAAGGTAACGATCACGTTCTTTCGAGCCATCTTAATAACCGAAAATAATTAATATATTTTTCTTTAATAAAAATCTCAAACATGGCCACTCAGCGAAATGTTTATAGTTTACGTAACAGCTTTCTGTTGGTCGTCATCTAAACTAGTGTGCATTATACACAGGAATATGTCACCGAATTGTAAATTATCCAATTAAAACTCCTGATAACTTCTTCATATTAATTGAAAAGCACAAAGGAGAGTAGCCGCCCCCTTACTTAGAACCTCGTTTCTCGTATAGAAGAGGTAAGAAAGTAAAAAAACAGCAGATAAACTCGATATTTTATAACCGAACACGCATAAATACGTGGCCCTCCTCACTCCGGCAAGCACACGTAAACATATGTAGTGTTCCTTGAAAAAAATTACTCCCAAACTCAAGAATAAATCATTAAATGTATTTGTCATCCACTGAATCTCCAGGCGAATGCGAGAATTAACTTAAAATATATCACGTTTCTCTGTGTCATCAAATAGTCACCTTTCATGATCATCTTCCTACCTCATTTAACGCTATATAGTCTATAACCTGCGCAGCTGAAATACAAAATCCTTAAACATAAAATCCTTAGATAGTCTAAGAATAAATCGGAAACTGCATATGAACTTCACATTCTTGATCAACCGTCTGTCAGAAACAGAATTAGTAGCAACATTTAAAAAGTCATCCTTACCTTAATGTAGTCCTTGTATCTCAGCGCCACCACAATGCGAATCAATGCTAAGTTCCGTATGATCTTGATGGAAGTGAGAAGCCGGCTTCACGCTCCGGCTGAATTACCCTGAAGTAAATAACAGCCGACAAAGTCGTTACAATCACAGGCAACTTTTCATTTCATGATTAAACATAAAATTTATCATACACACGCATAGCTGCCTTTCTCCGCATAATAATGCAATAAGTCGTAGGTAAACTCTACAAAGCAGAGTCCTTCATAAAGATAATATTCTCTAAGCCAGTCAATAAACTTTCTCGCCATTTAGTCCTGTCCTGATCCAGTCCGCACTCTTTATCTTTACCATTTATTTTAATATTATCGTAACGAATTTTAAACTGACAAATTCTCCCTTTTCTTTACATCGCTATTTTAATTTCTTTCAGCTTGCTTTAATAACTAAAGACTTTCCCGAAACCACTGCAGAAGTCTATAGGAGTTTATGGAAACAGAATGTTTCTTGGAGCTGTAGTCATGTTTTATATTGCATCTCTCATGGAAGAGCCATCTGTTGGACATCAGCATAGCATGAGGGGACCTCATCACCCCAGAGGGAAGGTTGTAGCACACCATCACTACAGCCCTCATCGCCATGAAGCAAATATGGAAGTCCCCAAGTTAACTCAGGACACAGATCTTCTGCATGATACCGTGTAAGTAAAGACAAGGATGAAACATCAAAAGTTATTAATGAATAAAATATCATACTTATGTATAAAAATGCATAGAGGAGTATAATATTAAAACAAAATATCATACTTATGTATAAAAATGCGTAGAGGAGCATAATATTAAAATTGGTCTGACATAATTGTGGACTGAATTCTTCACGCTCGTAATAGGGATAAGCGGTATGATCTTATGAACAGGATCACGAAACTTTAGTTTAAGAAAACGTTGACACCTGAGAAGTTTCCAGCTTCTCAAGATGACCCTGCTCCAAGGAGTAAGTTTTCTTCGTTTTACATGTTCTTGAGTTAATCGTCCATACAGCATTCGGAATAGACATTGATGATCTCATGTACATACAAGATTAGCCTAACCTTTAAGAGCGAGACAACGCCACGACAAACTCCCAGGTACCCCCTGCAATAATCCAGTTATGCTTCCACACGAAACACACTAGTACAGGTGTTTGCCGTCTAATCACGGCGCTTGAAATTAAATAACATAATACGACGATTCAATTATCACATTATAATAAAACAAATTTTTACCAGGTTACTCACACACAAACTTGCTTACTCTCTTACTTTTAAGCTATTTATATTCAGCATTTTGCCAAACTGACATGTTAAAAATTCAACTGCAGACAGTTAATGGGCATGTTGATGTTATTTTGTCTCAGACACATTCAGGAGGATCTTGGGGAATGGGTATCCAAGGTGGATACTGACAACATGACACCGGAGGAGTTGGAATTTCATTACTTCAAGTAAGTGTATTTAATTATTAATTTTAATAAACGAATTACTACAAGACACTGATATGAAAATAGAATGCTTAACAATTCTAAATGTTTATAGTAACAGCAATTTAAATTAAACTTAGCATTAAACAGAAGTTTTTAAAATCTAACAAAAATAAAAACTATGAATTCAAATACATCTCACCATTATTTGACAAAACATAGCGACCAAGTGGCTAAATTCTGTATTTTGGACGTCCTACCCATCCTAAGGATTTTCCTGCTTTTACATAGTCCCTCCAGACAAAAGCCAGAGTACCTTAAATTAGGCCATGATAGCTTGCTTCCACATCATTTCTAATTAATTATTCACTATATTATTTCTCATTGGTGCAACGTTAAATAAACCATTGGGGTGGTATTAATCACAAGAAGCAGACCGTAGGTTAATGGACTCAACAGTTAGTATGAAAATTTTGGCAAAAGGGAATATTGGATGTCCGCACAAAAAGTTGATTGGTGAATTTTATTTTGATTCAGACTAGTACATCTACATTACATAAAGCCCAAACATTAATTTATTAAAAGTGCGTAACTGTAAAAACAACTGTTACGTCATATAACACACACACACACTATCAAGACCTGCCGAGTATATTTAAAATATTTTTAGCGTGATGAATATTTAATGATATATAATGTAATGTGAATTAATGATGTGGTAAATGTAGTGTGATTAGCTTGGTAGAACTGCATTTGCTTCTGCAATCAATGAATATCAAGGCTAATGATGGAAGCAACACTTTTATGTTGTATGTATACTTTGCCATTCTTGTTTTATTTTGATTATAATATTAAAATGGTGCTATATGCAGGCTGCACGATTTTGATAATAATACAAAGCTGGATGGGCTGGAGATCTTACAAGCAGTTCACCACACAATCCATTATAAAGAAGAAAAATCAGGAGGCGAGGAAATTTATAATCGTCAACAGCAGACAGAAACACAAACAGAAGAGAGTAAGAAATCGGACCAAGACGACTTCGACTATTTTGTTGGTAAGCGAGGAGCAATAAGATATATTGTGATATTTGGCATTAGTATAAAATTTCCTTCTTGACTGAATATCATAGACCATTTTATAAATTCTACATAAAATTCATTTCTCTATACTTTTTGTAAGCAATTATATATTTTGTGGTTTAATGGTTGTTACTCTTTATGATCCTGTGTCAATAAACACTAGCCATCTTTAGTTGTCCCACACCGAAAGCTGTTACTGTCAATCTAAAGTCGAAAAGCTTGCGAACTTTTATATCAAAAAAACTCTCTGTACTTCTTTGTCAATGCTACGGGCTGGACGACCGGGGTTCGATCCCTGACGGGGGCAGAGGATATTTTTCCTCTAGCCTCTGCGTCCAGACCGGCTCTGGGGCCCACCCAGCCTCCTATACAATGGGTACCGGGGTCCTTTCCCGGGGGGTAAAGCCGGCCGGGGCGTGATGCTGACCACTCACCCCCATCTAGTGCCGAGGTCAAGGAAGAGAGGAGCTATACCTCCACTCACCCCAAGCGGGACGTAGAGTAACTTTACTTTACTTTTACTTCTTTGTCAATATACTGCATCCTACTTTCTCATGAAAACTGAATAAAGGTTATTTATTCTCTCGCCTAGAACTGATAGACCAAGTACTGGAAGAAGATGATCTTGATAAAGACGGCTACCTCAGTTATATTGAATATGTCATGGGTCGACAGAAGAATGAACATAATATACAATCAGAATACAATAAGCCATGATGCTGTATGTACTCTTTTGGAATGGTAAGTACATCATGTACATATTCACTGCCAAAGGTTCAATAATTACGTATACAAAGACACTTTAAATGCCTGTATTAACTGATGTAGTGCACTCACAGTTCTGGTTTCGACATCAAAATATTAAATAAGCACGGGTGGATCAAATTTGGCTCAGAATTGTCATTTCTCACAAACAACGTGGATAAATGCCATTTTGTACCATATTTCACACAATGCCATACACCCCCAAATAAGGTATATACCTCAACTTGTTATAAGAAATAAAAAAAAATTATTTGAATTAAACAATGCAAAGAACCAAAAAGGAATAAATTATATTGATGTCCCATGTCAGAAATCTATACAGGTAAATATGATGGCTGATAAAACTTCAACAGTGTAAAAAAGTAATAAAAATACAATACAGTTACCAGCACACTACACTCTGTCCGAGTTAGTATATGAAAATTTATTTATTTACTTAATGAACTTAAACTATAGCATCATATGAGGAGATGATTGGTAAGTATTGAACTGTAAAGGACATGGAACCGGTCATGGCCTAATTTAGGGCTCTATCCCAGCATTTGCCTAGAAAGACTGAGTAAAACCATGAAAAGCCTCAGTCAGATATCTGGTGTCCAAGCTGAGCAAACTGGGAAAGAATGAAAAAGTGTAAAGGATGTGATGGATCATATTCAATAACTAAATCACACTGTAATATTTACGTACTTTATGTGTGATACAAGTCATACATTAAGCATCGTTCTTCAGATGATAATTACCTATTTCACTGTTGACATCCACATACAAGAACAATGATGGAACATCATATTAACAATCAATTACTGGTTTCAGAATTCCATCAGTTAACAGAAGTCCTCTTTCCCACAGGTCACCAATGATCTGCACCTGAAGAAGCAAATCCAATAAATCGCATAAGAAAGAGTCCTGATAGACTCACACATGTGACAGCTGCATTACTTTTGCTTACTTACTTGGAGGAAAACATGGTTGTATTAATAAAACTGCTGTAAGTTATCAAATAGTAATGTCCAAATTATATTACTGTACTATCAATAATAAAAATGTCTTCATGTGTCTTCCACAGAACCAGCTTTTTTCTATTTCTGGAATATACGAGGGACAGTCAAAAAGTTCCTGGAATTGTGGTATAGCACTGTAATGGTATGACATATGCAGCAAGCACATTCAGTTCTCTTCATACTCGCCCCATGCCAACCTCAAATCTCACTTATGATCTCATACTTATCTTTCCATATAATACAGAAAAACAAATTAACATTTCCCAGTGGGTGCGAAGCTTAAGAATGGAACACAACGAACTACACAGAGAAAACAAAGTTACCTTTTGCTCTTCTGACTCCAAAGGCAATTCTGAGACTTTAATAAATTCAGGATAAGAACAGATAAGATGTTCTACAGCTGGGGCAAGTTCAAAAGCAATCTCAAGGTATTGTGGTTCCTCCCCATGATATTCAAGTGAATTATCAATACTGTGGTATATCCGGACAGAATCTTCTTCAGAGACCAACCTGCATAACAAATCAAGGTTATAATTTAAATATTGTTTGCTAGATCTGTATTTCTAATGCAGAACTGTGGAACTGTCCTGCTTTTGTAAAATGAATAACATAGATTACAGAGAAAACTAGTTAACCTGCCCTAATAGAATGGACAGTGACAGATTCCCAAAACAAACTAACAAACTAAAGCGATAGCAAGATATACAAACATCATTCAATAAATTGTCCTATAATACATCTGTATCAGAAGACAGCAAAGTCTTCAATTCCTCCATTAATTACAGCTTTGCAATATGCAATTTTTAATTTTCTTAATCACTGCATAGCAAAGAAACATTCTGCAGGCAATTACACGAAGGAAAGCCAACTGGCTGGGACATATTATGAGAAGGAATGGGTTACTGAGTGATATCATCGAAGGCCAGGTTGAAGGAAAGCGAGGACTGGGAAGAAGACTGATACAGCTAACCGACGACCTTAAACAAGGAAAGAAGATGACGTTCCAGGAATTAAAGCAAGAAGCCGAGAATAGGGACAACTGGAGAGCTCTTTTTGGGCAGAGCAATGGACCTGTCGTAAGACAGAACACTTAATAATAATAATCACTGCATAAATGTCGTTATTACACATTCTTCATCCTTTGTCTGAAACTACGCAATATCCACACGCCATTTTAAACCCTTTACCTTTCCTGTCTTTATGAGGTATTTCAATGAATTGTAAGCGCATGACATTACCTGACAATATGAGCTCTTAGCAACTTTATTTTTGTTTCCAAAGTAATTTCACCACCACTGATAAGCTTTCCATTGGGCCCCATTCTGTGACCATCTCCAAAAGATGAACACTGCTTCTCTTCTGAAATATGAAATACCAGAGTTATGAAAAATGGGCAACAAACACATATTTTCATTCAATAATGTGACAGGACCCATATTTTTTCATGTTTACACAAACAAATAATAGCAAATTATATGTAACAATGTGAAATGCCTCGATACATGATACAATGCAAGCTTTATGCTGGCGCTGTTAAATTTTCAGATCTTTTTAGCTCTGATGTGCAACTGTTTTCAAGTTATACATCGCTACTAATATTAAATCATATTTTAGCCGATCTTGCTGAATGCTCTGGTCACTACTTTGAAATGTTTTACATGACAAAAACACTTAATTCCAAATATTGTCACACTGGAATGGACTACACACAGAAAACAATATGCCCAAAAATCTGTTAAAATGGCAGGTAAGCAAATACTCAGTACTCCAATTACATATTCTTACAAGCAGTACTATATGTAAGAAGTTCATGACAAATAAATTTAATAAATACCTATATAATATTGTTTGATGGTGGTGGGGCTTGAGTACCTCAGTGATCCCAAGAGCTATGCTGGTGATAGCATAGCTATGGGTAGGGCCCCCCCTAGCCAGATTGGTTGAGGGGGAGAGGTCAGACTAAGACAGGTATCCTGGTCCTCCAGGCTGGGGGTTGGTCGCAAAGCTAACAACCTTGCACCGTAAAAAGGAAAATGTTTCGAAACCTCAATCAAAGCCTCGGACAGAGGAGAATTGAGGAGGCCATGGACCGAATACGGACCAGAGAGCCATAGAAGAAGAAATAATACTTTATAACTTATTTTGTTTTAGCACAGTGTTTTTAGTACCTGCAGTTAGCACTGGTGGCAATGCATCATGAAGAAATTGTTTTCCCATCTGATCAACTGCTGCATCAATTGGTGCATAGTCAAACAGTTTCATTGTAAGAGATTTTATCTTATCAATGAAGTCTGTTCTTTGTGATGAAGATTCATGACTATGTGCAATGCCCATGAAGTTCAAATAATCTTGAGGCAACCCCCTCCGAAATTCAATATTCTCTTCCACCGCAATTCGTACAGCTGCAGTAACTACCTATAACATAACAGCCAACAATTAATTAACTTTAAAATTAAAACCAGAGTAAAGTGTATGTTGTCAATTGGACACACATTAGTTCTCTACTAGTAGCCTATTCTTCCCAGATGTTCTTAAAACTGACATTATTAATTAACTTTCTCACTCACTTCATGTAGCAGAGTCCTTTATGAAAAGTTTTAATTGCACTCTGCTACCAGCCCCTACCCTCAGCCAGACAAGTGGTCTCTTCAATTCAGATTTTCCAGCCAATATTTTGCGCAAATTTGTCATCTCTCCCATGAGTGCCACATGCCCCATCCTCAATTTCATCGCGTTAATAATATTTAATTTTGCATGCTCAAACTTCTTAAATAGGATTGATGACACTCATCTTTAAACTGGGGAAACAATGCAAATACGGGATGTGAAATGTTCACATACGTATTAACAAAATTCTACAAACCTTTTCCATTAAATCACCCCATGTGTTACGCTGATAGCATGACAGCGTAATGTGTAACGAGTGGCTTCCTGGTACAGCCCGACCCTGGTGAATTGTGCCTCGTGGAAAATACAACAAATCACCTGGCTGAAGAGTGAGTTCCATTATAGGTTTCCCTATTTCATCCTCAGTGAAGTTTCCACTCGAAAATCTTGGTAGAGTTGCAGATTCTGACTTTGGTGCATACAGTTTCCAGTGTTTCTGCCCTTCAACTTGCATAATAAAAGCTTCAATGTCATCATAATGTGGTGCAAAGCCTTGAGTGTCTGGAGGTGTCAAGTATATATTTGCTCCAACAGAACAACCAAAGTATTCTTGTAAAGAAGAATTTAAAAGAGCGAGTTTTGGAATATATGTCTGCGGATTAAGCAGACGAACACTGCAGCCATTCTTGTAATAATCCCACACAATGTTTGGCAGAGCACGGCCAACAGGATTATGAGTCTCTCTTTTACCATTAGAATATGATGTTACATCCAAATTCTTCGTAAACTGAACATTATTATTTCTCAACATTTTGTCTATATCTGATGTAGATACAACAGGCTTGTAGTACTCAGGAACACCACGCTTTACATGCACTGGTCTTTTCTCCCATGCATTGCTGCAAGAAAATTAACACACATTTGTATTATTAAGACAGTTACACAATGAATTCCCTTCAATTTCACAAAGTCTGTGGTTTAACCTTTATCATCTGTGCATCATGGCTTATGCAATGCAGTAGCATACTACTAATCTGTTAACCACAGACTTAAAGTACAGCTAGCAGCCCCATGGGATGAGTGTTTAAATATCCTATTCCAGTACAATAAAGGTCAGGAAACTGAGCAATATTTTCAACAATTGCCAGATATAATAATTTGAATTACTTTAATGTGGATATGTAACTACCTGAAACTACACACAAAGTAGAAGAATGGGGTACAAAGCCTGCTCTATAGTTATAACAGGATCAGGAATTGAGCACCAAAATCTCTTTCAAGATCAGTTGTCCTCATCTTAGCATTTCTGATAATGCCCTATATCAAAGAGCTGAAATAAAATCACGTCTATGCAGGCTCAACAATGGGATGCACATGAGCATCCTCTGTATAGGTCAAGCTATAGACACTTTGTGCTAATCTCCACAAGAAACATTCTGCAACTTGACAAGAATCAAGAAACTTAAGTTACTGATCACAGCTAACATTACAACACACCCAGTGTTTTATCTTTAAATTTTGTTGTTCCTTGTTCATATTACCAGTCAATGGGACATGCTGGTGTGTAACCTATTTGACCTCGCACTGGAGAAAATTGTCAGGGATGCCAATGTATGGACAAGGGGCATAATCTATAATAAGTCGACCCAGCTAATAACATACGTGAACAACAATGATATTGTGGGAAGAGTGAAGCATTTGTAAAATGGAGAAAGCTGCATCCCTTGTGGGACTGAAAGTAAATGAGGAGAAGATTAAATATTTGGTCATAATAAACAAGGAAAGAAGCATGAGAAACCTGTGAACAAACCTAACAATAGGTGATTATAGTTAGACACAAACAAATTCAGAAGTTACTTTCACAAATGAATATAACTGCATCACTAATCTTAAAAATAAATGAATTTTATGCCATGTGGACCCTTTCTGTGGTCTATTTCCCCTTTCAATTTTAATAAACTTGTATTTCAATCTCAAAGTGGTGTCCCTTTTAAAAAAAATGACCTGAAGTCACCAACACTACTTACTTGAAGAAATCTGCTGGAATAACTGGATTTATAAGCCAAGCAAATAATTTCCTGGCCTCATCTACACTGTTACCACTGTAGCTCTCATCTTCTTCACTCTCTTCCTCTTCAATTATGCAAACATCTGGACTCACAGACGAGTCATCTGAACTCGCTGTACCTTTCTTTTGCTTTGTTCCTTTTGTGGAATTTATTTTTGATTGAGTTCTGTTTGTTTTCCTTCCAGTTATATCCTCAAATATAATCTCCTCTTCCACTTCTTCACTTTCAGGATCCAATACAACAATTTTTCTCCTTTTTCCTTTTTTTGTATTCTCAATTAGTAGAACATCATTAGAATTCTCATCAACATCTATAATTTCAACACCAGAAGCCCTTTGTGGCTCACTAGTAACTGTAAAAGATAAATTGCTTCTTTTTTTCTTCTTCTTGTCTTTAATATTGTTACAAGAATTAGAAGCACTAGGCTCATTGTGGTCATTTAAAACTTCTTCAACATAAAATTCCTCTTCTTCTCGAAACATATCCTCAGATTCCTGTATACTGACTTTAGATTTCCTATTTCTTTTCTTTTTATTTTTCGAGGAACTGTAAACTGCAAATGCAGATATATCATCTTTGGAAGGAGACATCTGAAATCATCCATGAAAGTTTAATGATTAAACTAATATACAGCTTCTAAATTAATGGCAGTATGTAAAGTGTATTAATTTTATTAGAACATTAAAGGAAATTGTGTAAAAGGCAAAGAATTAGGCATATTTGCATTCAAGTTCTTTATGTGAGGCACCAAACATCGTGGTCAAATGGTTAACACTCCTGACTCATATTCAGGAGGTTCTGGGTTCAATCTTGGCCCAGAGACCAGTTATCTTGG
>NW_019059712.1:1041782-1055770 GCF_000696155.1 Zootermopsis nevadensis | reverse complement strand
GGTGCGTGGGGGTGGGGGGGGGGTGTAGTTTTCTTCGGTCCCTCCATGCAAATTCCAGGATAGTACCTTAAATTTGGTCATGACCACTTCCTTCCATAGCTTTTCCAATTCATTATTAACTATCATCCTCTCATTCAACACTATACAGTTAAATAAACTATAAATAAATATTAATATGAGGCACAGGATGCTTAAAATATATTCACAGCAAACTTATAATTTAGAATATACAAGAAGAAATAAAATCTGAAATTCTTGTCCCTTGGATTTCATGGTGATTTTAAATTAGCATTTTGCTAGCATATATAATACTTTGTTGTAGAACAACATATGTGAATTTCCGAAATTAGTACTAAGTGTTCTTGATATGAACTGTACAAAATCATTGGGAATTTTAAAAAATGTGAACAGATAATAAAGGAAAGACTACATGGTACTTACTTATGGTTTATTTAACAATACTTTCAATATACCATATTAAATAATATAAAATGAAAAGATGAGTAGCAAATAATAAGCTGGAAAAAATGTGGAAGAACATGGTTGTGGCATAACTAGCATGATCCAGCTAGCAGTATGCAGGCCACATAGTCCTAGACCTCTTGTAACCAGGTCCATAAAATTACGTTACTTTGTTACTAGTTATTACAAGCTAATTTATTTTCTTTGCTCCAAAGGATTCTTCTTCTTCTTCGAGTGCCTTCTCCACTAGCGAAGGTTAGCGATCACATCACTAAACTTTTCACGATCCTGTGCGAGATGGAACAAGGCAGAAATATTTCTTATCTGCTGCTTTGCATACAACTGCCATGCACACTACTGACTTTAAAAACCCTCAATAAAATGTATGATTTACAGGTAAATACTGTTAGATACAAGCTGTTGCAGGAACAAATATTTAATTCCATATTAATTTGTATACATTTCAATACAATTTATATTAAGCACATACTGAGGACATAATGTCAGAAGGGATTTCTTGGCTCTTGGGTTCAATGGGAAAACTATTCCTGTTCTGACAGAAGAAAAGAGTTATACTACCCCACTTTAAGATACTGACCTGGCATTTGGCTTGAGGGACTGGGTAAAACTAAAAAGCTGTCAAGTGCATAAAGTGGGTACTAGCATGCAGTGACAAAACACAGAAACCTGAGACATAATTTCTACATTTACTCCAACAACTTTAGTCTACTTCAGAATCTTCTGGACCTAAATTCTGCAATGTGTTTACTTACCTGATATTAATATTTTGTTCAATAATCACATGTTTATAAATTTCATAACACTGCATAAAAAATACGGTTTAGATTCAAAATATGTTCGCACAATTGCAATTTACTACTTCCTTGAGATCACTTCAGCAGTAGTTACAGAATTAAACCAACTTTTCTGTTGTCAAAAAACAACACAACTATTACTGGCAATCGGTCACACTGCATTTATTATTATTATTAATAATACACTTGCTACAATAAATGGCGTAACAAATAAGTAAATTTTGATTGCGTACTCGCCTAGACTTTCTTGCTTTAGGACGCACCTTGCATTAGTTTAAAAGAAAGCAACTAAAATGTGTTCTTAATTTGCGTATCATGTTAAATGCTACGAATACTAAACTTCCGCTAGTTATTTAAAACAAAACCGATGTAATAACACCAAAGCTTTCAGTTCCCTACAACGACACGAATTTTCGAAGCTGGTGCTACTAACAATTCACCGAACAATGTTATGTTCATTTTGAAAACACACTGACTTAACCATACACACACTAAAACTAGCGTAAAATGTTTAATTGGGGGAAATCTTTACTGGATATGGAAATAAACCATTTAAACAACAAATAATTTATTATATTAGTATAAAATAAAAGATGTTATCATGTGCTCACCTTTACATATAATCACCGATGACCAAATTTAATAATATTTTGAATTCTTTGGAAGAAGAGACATCTTCAAACCAGAGTATTTAACTACAATGGCATCGTTTATCTAACATACAGTAGATGTCGCAGAACCACTATTCGGCCAATGTAACTACATCGTTCACTTTATTCACAATAGATGTCGCTGACAGCAAAGTGACGTGAACGTGCACATGTTGGTAGAAAATTCTGGAATCCTTTCATGTCTACCATCGATGTATTTACACACTTCTTGGATAGATGGCATGACAGGATATCTTTTTGACACAAATGGAACCAGCTGCACAAATAGTGTTGATTGTCCCAATTTTCAATAAAACCAAATCTTTTCACATCTGAAAACTTAATTTGGCCTGTGTATTGTCTCATCAGAATAGTAGTAATTTTCTTTTCAGAATTCAGTAAATGTACTTATTTGCAAGGAATATGGCCTATACCAATGGGCTAATCGTACTCGGGCTGGTAATAACATTAAGAAATAATATTTATAAAATTCCCTAGTTTCTCGCGGCAGTAGTTGTTTTGTTATCGATAAAACACGGATTTATGCTTTGAGTTATATTTACTTCAATGTTAATGGTTTCTTACAGAAATGATTATGGCAGTCTAACGACTTTATTACGAAAACTGATTGAATGTTTTCATAACTAAGTCGCCGACCAAATTATGGAACGTGATCTTGTGTTTCGCTCCTTATGTAGAACTTCAATCAACTACTTTCAATTCCAAGTCTAGGTAATTGTTCTAAGGACCTCTCTGCAAAAAATTTTAAGTCAGTCTTTTCTTCTCTCTTTTTAGAAGGTTGTACAATGCGGAGAGGGCGAAAGGAAATATTGGGTAGACCTAAAGGATTAGTATTATGTTTGTCTTCCTGGAACAGAAGTGTTACGTGGCCATTATAATAAATTTAGTTCGTATTGAAGCAAAACTAAGAGATGGTAAATAGGTTTACAAGAAATAGGAGTACTAAAATTGCAATAAGGTGGAGGGTAGAAAGTTTACTGTGCACATTATTTACTATTACTCTGTTTCTTGTTGTTCTTTTTTCCTTTATGTTTTTTTGTCTCATGTTATTCCTCTCTCTCGTTCTGTTTTTATTTCTCTTATTACGGATTATTGAATTAAACGGTCACGAGGTTCGCAGTACTGTTTTGTACACTACTTGATGTAAAAAAAATATATTTTTGAACACTGAGTCCGTACTCTGGAGATCGTATCAAGAAGGAGAAGGGTGGGATTATGGTCGTCGACCAGTCCGTCTATCCAACATGGCAATTTTCTCCTTGCGCAGCCATCTACTGCTAAAGGGGAGAAGCGATGTGCAGACAAGTGAGGAGCAGTAGTTATAAAATTGTGGTTCGCGAGATGTTGGGAGCTGAAATTGGTGCTAACAACAGTTCATCGCCGGTAGTACGTTATTATATACCGGGTTTAGATGTCTTCGTTGCAGCACCGGCTGTCCCGCCTGAGGTTTTCCTCAGTCCCTCCACGCGAATGCTCAGCGTAGTTGATCTCATAAATCGGCTCTGGGGATTCATCCTAAGTTCTCTTCTTTTGTACTATTAAGCCAGGAAACAGAATATATCACACTATACGTAATGGAAAATGTTGGCATTGTTACAGTATTTTTAAAGTCCGACAGATGTCGGGCATTCAAGAGCAGTGTGATCAGGGGTGATCAAAAAGTGATTATAACGGTGACAGAAGTGCATTGGGGTCCATTTTAAACCACTTCGATCCTACTAGACGAGTTTTAAATGGTACCACCTTTAATGACAGCACAGGCTAGAGGGCGTAACCCAGTGATATGAAGAATAAATAACTCTTCTGAAGCTTTTCATTATGCAATTTTATTCCTTCCGTTGTCATTCTACTTCAAAAATGTTTCCTATTTCTCAATTAACTTGGTTCAACTTGTCAAAGTTCTTCTAACACACGCCCTTTTTCTTTCACACACGTGGTGTCTCATTTCCCACGCTCGTGGTGAAGGCAAGGACACAGGTGTCCACCTGTAGTCATTCGATACAGGCTGTTCTCACTGCAGGTTCTCCCTGGAACGTTGTTTGGCCATTTAACAAATAGAATCAATTTTACACTGCTAATATTTTATTATAAAAAGTCGGTATGTGGGTACACTTTAGCCGAACAATTACTTCTGTTCTTGTGAGTTGGTGGCCTAGAACTCCCTTTTTTGAGGGGGGGGGGGTTCCGGAGCTGTACTGGACACAGTGGTGTCAAATAAAAAAAAATACAAAGTTTAGGCTTCAGCAAATGACAGTTTCAAAACGTGGAACGAGATATTGGTGGAGTTTACGAGAAGAAGACAGAAGGGTTCTTGTGTCGTTCACAACACGAACGTAACAATAGTAGAATAAAAATTCCGGTGTAAGGTTACTTAATAGTGCTTTATCAACTGCAAGTTTCTGTAACTTAGAGCGAAATGGTGGATTTAAGGGAATTGGAGAGGAAGCGATTCTCCTACAATGAATGATATAAATTACAAAAATTTTAAGTCAGGACAGCCGTTTTCCTCAGTTTTCCTCAAGCCCTGACAGTTTCTTGAAATAGGCTACGACAGCGTCTTTAGGAATTCCTTGGTTCTTACAACAAACGCCTTGAATTGCAGACCAATTCAGCAGGTACCCAGAAGGTACTCGTGACAAAAATGTTTTGTAACGTGGCATGTCCCTCCATGCAAACGTAGTGTTACTGCTCTGATTTTACTCATCCCTGGCAAGAGGAGGGGATGGTTTTTGTAGTACTTTGGGAGACCACCAGGAATCGCATGTATAAAGTGATAAAGTCATCATGGAAAGGGTTGCACGTAGCAAGTGAATTCTGTGACCAGTCTTGTGTATTTCCACCGTAACTTCAGGTATTTATTGTATTTTATTTGCAATTTTAAAACGTGGAATAACACTTTACAATTGTGTATAAGTATTAAACTGGTACCAATACTTGGTCTTGGTGGATAAAGCAATTTGAAGTTTTCGATGTCATTTCAGCATTAATGTTCGGAAGCAATGGCTTTTAATTAATTTTTGGTGGATGTGTGATTTTTGGCATTATTTAAACTATCTCTGTTTTATTTCCTCTGTATTTTGCCTATCTTAAAACAAAATAGTTTCGGCGAAAGGTAGATCCTGAATTACAAAATATGTAGATATAATGGCCCATTGTTAAGATGCAGTTTTCCCTCCAATTCAGAAAATCGTCTGTGAATGTGTAGAACTGCCTGGTGTGTAGTGCTACCATCAGTTTGGGATTGTTCTGTGAGAAATTGCTTCTAGTCCAATAACAGCAAGTTAAATTTAAAACAAAAAAGTAATCACAGACCATTATTCTAATCGCGGGATGTATTTTACATGAACATAGAAAAATATGAAATTTAGGTCTATTCATTGGCATTTTTAATTATCTACAAACGATATAAACCAAAACTATGTGATCGCAAATGTATTTCAGTGTTTTATTTACTTGTAGTGTCAAGAGGAAAAGGGTTATTTTTTGAGCTGGAAGTCGTATGTGGGTCTGGCTCTCGCCTGTACGCGAGAAAAATATAGTGCATGTACGGTCTATTACTTATTGCGGTAGGACATACAACGCCAAAATCCAATGAAGTAGCCTGTTAATTGTATACATTAAATTCAGTTTATATTGCTGGCATAAAAATTTATATTAATATGTGCACGCGTTTCCGTCTGAACATTTCGAGATTTTGTGTGGTCCGTTCGAAAAAGCCGCCATTGCAGAACTTGATATTGTGTCGTCTTTAGTTAGTGAAGGAAAACATGCATTTCTTCTGGGATAAAAGGTGAAGTTGCGCTCACTTTTGATTTATTTAGAGTTATTTATTATTTCATAAAATTTCTTGTGTTATATTAAATATATTAAAAGCCTGTGTGCCTGAATTTTAGTAGTACTTTATTTTGCCGCCATATAAATATAAATTACATTTCATTTATTTCTGACCATGAATTATATATATATATAACAATACTTCGTTTTGACTAGGATGTTATTACAAATTCTGATAAACTGAACTAGGCTTACACTGAGTAGTCTGGTTGGTACAAACTAGGCTTAGACTATCATGTTTGCAAGGAAACCATTTCATTATGTCAAAGAGTTTATTTTTATCCACAGTTGTACTTCTGCATTTTCCTTTTATGGTTTACATTACATTCAGATTTGGGCCTAGTAATTCAGCCCATTAGTTTTTATCCATTCTTAATAAGGTCTGAATTGTCTCCAGGTTTATAAGTTCGTATTTCTTTAATATTGTATGGATCGGCCTATAAAGCACCATGAAATTCTATGAACATTAGCATTCTAAGATTCAGTCCACATTTAATTTTAATGAAGTGAGTTCCTACAACTTTCCTGTCAAGACACATAAAGGATAAAGCCTATACGTGTATTCAGAGCTGAATTTAGGAATAGCAAATCTGACTTGGATGTGCCAAGGGTTCTTCATATCTTAAGCTCGTATTCAGTATCCGTATCATTCACGTTTAACTTCAGTGATATCAACAATAATACTAATAAACAGGATTAAAGAAATAGATAGTGCCATTGTGAACAGCATTAAACTAGCTCATGATAGTCCCCACATAGTGGCAGTTGTAAACTTGTCCTTTGTAAACCAGATAATTTACTTGTTATTTTATTAAACTACATTCTAACATATTCATAAATGTTTCTGAATCATTTTGTTGTAATATTAATTATATTATATATTATGTTTATGAAGACATGACTTTCCAAAGTTTACTTTTTATTTAATTTTTATACTAAAGTTTAAAGTTGTGTTAGTCAAAGACAATATTTAGCAACAGTGCCTTTGTGCTGAAAACACTTGTGGTTTATTGAAAGAGTTTATTATGTGCTGGGAAATACTAGCAGTTTTAGCACTTTGCTTTCAATAGCAGGCAACTAGAAGAGACAAATAGTATCATTTGAATCATGTTATGCTATGATATTATCATGGTAATATGGGTGAAGAGGAATGATTGTACTATAATATTTGATCCACTTATAAGATCCCATTATTGAAAAGAGAACAAGTACTTTAGGTCCATACGTAGGGTTCAAAATTTCTGTACCTTGTAGACTAATTCCAGTGCTAGATTAACTTAAATTGCCTTCATCAGAATGAACTATGATTGGGTTATATGTTTATAGGATCCACAGTACTGTTAAATTCAGTTATTTGTGTTTGGTAGAAAGCTATAAACACTATCGACAATGTTCACATACAAATCGACAGATCATTCTTCAACTAACAATTTCTATCTCTTGTAACAAACTAACACACTATTCTTCTAGTTGTGAGTTTCCTATTTTTCTATGCATGGCCGGCAAACTCTAACACAAAATGATCTGTAGATTTATATGTTCTCTGTCAGTGGTTTCAGTTCATCTATTAAAAAGAATTGATTTTTTTTCTGTAGTTGTGTAGTTTAGTAAATCACATGCTTATTAATTGATAATATTTGTTTCATCTCTGAAACAAAGGAAACTGGTTCATTTAATGGAGTCCAATATAGTGATATAAATAGTGTAGAACTTGGAAGTCTCGTAACACTTGTTTACCCCATATTTTCAATCTTTACATTCCACTCTGAAATTCACATGGAATGATGTAGCTGATAAAATGTATTTCCAATTGAGTCTACATGTTTTAAATAGTGTTTTTATGCATTTTTTTGAAAATCAAAAATAAGTTTTCAAAAACATTTTCTGTCCAAATCATAATACAAGAAGTCATGTTACAACAAACATTATGATTTGGTGCTAGAATAGTAAATCTTGGAGGTTTTGATGGACAGAACACTTGGTTAAAAATGAGGATTCAGTGATGGAATAAAGAAAACACATGGTGGAGCATCATTGAAGTCATTCATCTCAAAGACGGTGAAGCAGATGTGAGTATATTGTTTAACTGGTCCTTTGAAAATTGAATGTAGGAACGAGAATTAATCTGCGTTGAGATATTTTCCAGCGATATTTATTTTTGTCCGAAGCATATATAATTGTTGTCTTATATGACAGAATTAGTTAATTTACAATTTTATGATTATAATTTATATTCTCTATTGTGAGTTATTCAGTATATGTACATTTAAAATTAACATATTTGAGAACTTATAAAGCACATTAAACCATATTAAAAGCACATTAGAACAGAGCCTTGATAAGAAAACGTATTTGGTTATTATGAGTTTATTAAGTTGGGTAGGGAGTTGACATTCTGTTGCAAAAGTATTTCAGACTTCTCTCTCATCCTATCAGTCTCTGTGGTTTAAGTGGTCAAAGACAAATTGAAATAGAAACTTCAGTACAGGTCAGATTAGAATGCAGGCACAAATTATGCAATAGAGTGCGTATAAGAATATTTTCACTCTTGTTCAAGATAATATATGCGCTAGGGTGTTTATCATACATTTCTCACTGTTGTACGGGGCAATAATTTTTCACTGGTATTCATGTCAGGACATTTGAACTGGACTTCATGGTTAACATGTTATTTGTTGTCTCCATATTGAAGTAACCCTAAATATATATATGATATGTAATATTAAGCCCAACTGTGGACAAACATGCCTAGTGCAGCCTTCACATTCTTAGGAGACTCCGAGTTGGCTACCTCTGCCAGTAAAGCATACATGGGGATTAATTTCCCAGGGATAAAGTAACCAGAGCTTGAAGCTTATCATTACCTTGTATATAAATGAAAGGTTAAGAATGCAAGTAGTTTTATGCCTGTTATCCTTACATACACACATGCACAGTGATAAATTTTCCATTTGCATATGTTTTTGGTTGACTTGCACAGGTTCCTATTGACCAACACCAGCTACAGCAAAGAATGAGTAAAACGGTTTCATGCTCTTTAGTCCTGTCCATTGTTTGGATTTTCCTGATAACTGTTCCAGAATTCTTGTTCGGAAAGTTAGGGAAGCTGGTGCAGATTGTGCAGTTACCATTTCAGAGATTATTTTCTTTTTTCGGATTTTCTCATACTGCCAGCCATTGCAGTGAGTCTGTTAGTCATTGCAGTTCCTGACACCTCCCCCCTCAACAAGAACAATAACAATAGCCTTTAGAGAAGAGTTTATTCCTGTCCCTTCATTAGAAGTAACTTTCACTAAGTTTTATTGTAAGTTGAATGTTCTTGTTTTGTGGTGTCTTATGTCAGTTCTGTCATTAGTAACATTAAAATAATATGTTTGATCTGAAGCTTTCACGGCGGCTAATTATAATGAATTCTTCTCAGACTACCAGCCATGTAAGGTGGTTTAATGGAGAAAATATCAATATTTTGAGAACCATTTTCATCCTCATCCTTAGGGTACTCAGGAAGTAGAGAAGAATTCGTTATCAAAATAATACATACAATTTTTTGTTATTCTGAATTACTTCTCCATTAACAGTGATCATATTGTGGTTTGTATAGTCTTGAAAATTGTGTTAGGTATTTTCTGGTTTACAGCGAAATTCATAGTGCTCTCTGTCTCATTATTGTACCAGCCAACATACTATAAATTGCAGTATACATGGGTTTGGTGCAGAATAATTTTACTGGGGTATTTCAGTTACATTACGAGGGTTTACAACACAAAATAAGAACTGAAAGTGGAACAGATGACTGCTGCCAGTTGTTTTGCAGGAGATCTTCAAGAAACAACAGTCAGGCTCAAATATCAGCTGATTACTGGAACAGCACAGAACACCCACAGATCTAGACTGAGTACTGGAACAACACAGGACAAGCAGAGATCTCACCAAATGGTAGGAAAGCAACAAATTCTATTTGGTACCACAGAACCATGGCTGCGTACCTTACCATGCCTCACGCGGATGGAGAATCATGCAGAATATGTGACAGTCTACCTTAAGAGTATTGCTGCTAATGCCCTAGAATACTCTGAGGTTCCTCTTGTTGTCCAGTTTCTCTGAGTATTGCTGCTAATGCCCAGGATACTCAGTGTACTCTTGCTAGAATACTGTTTTGTTTAACATTGCTGTAAAAACACTAATAAACTTTCAGTTTCTTCCTTTGCCTTCCACCCCTTCTGCTCAGAATGATAGGCCTAATTCAGACCTGAGTTGTGCAATTCATGCTGCAATCAGCAAAATAGAGCCCCTGCATACATTCTGCATCCATCTAGTATGAGGTTTGGGTGTGTTCACCAGCACTGATACAGTCCAGCCAAGCCCCCTGTTGAACTGTGTCTCTGGTGGCAGAACACTCTCCAACTTCCGTAAACAAAGTTGAATCCTACAGTCGGTGGCTATGCAGTCACATACTATTTCAAAAATTTATATAAATTTCTCCAGTGCTACAAGAACAAATTTGTAGTATTACTACAAGAACTTGGTCCAATAGGATGGCATGGAGCTACAAGTGCCAGGCTGTGGTCGGCAAGTTGCAGCTACTCCAAAATTTTATGTATTATTTTAATGTGTATACTGCGATCCGGCGTTTTTGGCCGCTGAACTTTGTGAATTGGAACCTCGGAGCGAGTCACTTACCAGTAGTTTGCTGGAAGGGATATCAGCAGGCCACGTACAGTACACTTCAAATAAAATATCATCATGGTATGTAACACAAGAAAGTCGATTTCACTACACTACACATCACTAGAAAATTAACACTGCAGAGAGTATTAGATAATTTTATCTTCTTCACAACTCTTTGGGGGGGTACAATAATAAATTATGCATGTTTTCCTCTGAAATAAGACACTTTACAGATCAGGGACTCTTTCTATGATGTAGGAACCATGTATGCTCATAAATTTTACATTTGGAAATTGTTAATTGTGTTATCTGAAAATAACTTTTTTTTTCTCCCCACCATTACTCTCCGCATATTTGGTTGATAACTGGGGTAATTGATTGATAAAACTTGAACATAGTAATGTCTGAATTTATTCAGAAACTATGATATAAAATGTGTTAACTAGTTAAAAACATTGTTTATAATTAGCACAACTTGTTGGTGAGGAAAATAAAGTTGACTTCACTGTTTATTGTTTCCCTGTAAAGAAGCATCCTTCACTGGCTAAAGCAGGATAAGGTACAAGCAGTTTTTGTACATGAACTCTCTTCAAGAAGTTCAGTCAAATGAAATATCTGAATTGATTTTAAAAGTATAAATTTAAGAAGATCAGTAGGATAAATATTTTCTAAATTTGGAAACAGTGTTATACGCTAGTACAGTGTAAGGTTTTTTGAGAAATGTCTCATAAGCTTCCATCATATTAAGAGCTATTAATTTTGTCTAAAACATCCTTAGATCTTGTGAATACTTACTAAAATGGAAACATAAACAGCTCATAAAGCTGAAAAGGAAGATGGAAAGTGCAATAAACGAGATTATGTTGAAAATGAAGATGAAAAGAGAACACAGATCTCATTCCCTTTGAATTCAGCAAAACACATTAAGTCCAGAATTCTAGTGTTTTCACTTTATTCACAGTTTCCTTGTCAGATAGAATACAATAGTTCATTTTATTCTGATTTATTGACAGTAATATGTAGTTGGTTATATTTGTCTCTGCTTTTTACGTTTATTTATCAAAAGATTAAGGATAACATATTTATCTTTGTTAGCTTGCAAAGAGACTTCTATTTATGGCTGTTTAAATTTAGTTTCAGTGCACCATACAAAATTTAATACATTTGTAAGTAGTTTTTTAAATATTTGCAAATAGACAACAAAATGAACATAACCTTTCCAACAGACAATCACATCATATGACAAATAAAAATAATGAGTACAAATTAAATTTTAGAGCCAGTACATTGCATATCAGTTTATTTATTTTAGCCTTCATATTCATGACTCAGAATTAAGGGATTTACTTGAAAGCAACTGTAAACAAATCACATTTTGTTTTACTTGTGAAGTTTCCGTTTTTGGCCGCTGAACTTTGTGAATTGGAACCTCGGAGCGAGTCACTTACCAGTAGTTTGCTGGAAGGGATATCAGCAGGCCACGTACAGTACACTTCAAATAAAATATCATCATGGTATGTAACACAAGAAAGTCGATTTCACTACACTACACATCACTAGAAAATTAACACTGCAGAGAGTATTAGATAATTTTATCTTCTTCACAACTCTTTGGGGGGGTACAATAATAAATTATGCATGTTTTCCTCTGAAATAAGACACTTTACAGATCAGGGACTCTTTCTATGATGTAGGAACCATGTATGCTCATAAATTTTACATTTGGAAATTGTTAATTGTGTTATCTGAAAATAACTTTTTTTTTCTCCCCACCATTACTCTCCGCATATTTGGTTGATAACTGGGGTAATTGATTGATAAAACTTGAACATAGTAATGTCTGAATTTATTCAGAAACTATGATATAAAATGTGTTAACTAGTTAAAAACATTGTTTATAATTAGCACAACTTGTTGGTGAGGAAAATAAAGTTGACTTCACTGTTTATTGTTTCCCTGTAAAGAAGCATCCTTCACTGGCTAAAGCAGGATAAGGTACAAGCAGTTTTTGTACATGAACTCTCTTCAAGAAGTTCAGTCAAATGAAATATCTGAATTGATTTTAAAAGTATAAATTTAAGAAGATCAGTAGGATAAATATTTTCTAAATTTGGAAACAGTGTTATACGCTAGTACAGTGTAAGGTTTTTTGAGAAATGTCTCATAAGCTTCCATCATATTAAGAGCTATTAATTTTGTCTAAAACATCCTTAGATCTTGTGAATACTTACTAAAATGGAAACATAAACAGCTCATAAAGCTGAAAAGGAAGATGGAAAGTGCAATAAACGAGATTATGTTGAAAATGAAGATGAAAAGAGAACACAGATCTCATTCCCTTTGAATTCAGCAAAACACATTAAGTCCAGAATTCTAGTGTTTTCACTTTATTCACAGTTTCCTTGTCAGATAGAATACAATAGTTCATTTTATTCTGATTTATTGACAGTAATATGTAGTTGGTTATATTTGTCTCTGCTTTTTACGTTTATTTATCAAAAGATTAAGGATAACATATTTATCTTTGTTAGCTTGCAAAGAGACTTCTATTTATGGCTGTTTAAATTTAGTTTCAGTGCACCATACAAAATTTAATACATTTGTAAGTAGTTTTTTAAATATTTGCAAATAGACAACAAAATGAACATAACCTTTCCAACAGACAATCACATCATATGACAAATAAAAATAATGAGTACAAATTAAATTTTAGAGCCAGTACATTGCATATCAGTTTATTTATTTTAGCCTTCATATTCATGACTCAGAATTAAGGGATTTACTTGAAAGCAACTGTAAACAAATCACATTTTGTTTTACTTGTGAAGTTTCTAATTAATAAAATAAGAAATATGGCTTGTTTGGTTTATTAACTGTAATGTCATTAACATGTCTCAGTGAATTGGTATTGGCATCGTCTTGCCAGTTCCATTGATTTGGATGCTACGAGTTGCTGGAACAAGTGTAGCGTGTGTTGCACTGTTCACCACTTGTACCGTAGTCCACTGCTTCCTGTAGTTTTGTTACAATTCCCTCATACTTGGGATTGTACGGCACCACACTGCACATACAAATACATAAATAAAATGTATAATTTTAAATGTATTTGAGTAGGAAAGATCAAACATTTATTTCAAAGGAAAGGATACTGGAAACATAACCACAATCTAGAAAATGAAATCGGAAATTATCAGGAGATTCGAGTAATTTAACTCTTAGTAAAGTTGGTTGATATGTGGTCTGAATAATAGTAGTCTTTATACAGATGTATTTTATTGTCAGAAGTTAGGGGTGACAGATTGAGATGAATCATGGATCCAGCTTCCTTTATGCTTTCGGGAAGTGGAGACTATATGGGGCTTGGAGCTCTTATGTGCTTGGTAACAACGAGAAAACTTGTGTTTTGCAGTCTCTTCCCTTCAGGTTTTGGACCATAAATATGAATATCTTTCTCACTAATTCTATGCATGTTACATACCTTTTTCATTCCATCCTCCTTGATTTGGTTAGCCCAGTAACATTTATTGAAGGATATAAA
>NW_019059712.1:1026551-1039757 GCF_000696155.1 Zootermopsis nevadensis | reverse complement strand
TTTTTTTTTTTGGGGGGGGGGGGGAATATAAATATTTTTTTTAAATAGGTCACCAGTTACAATTTTCTTAAGTGTATAAGATTATCGCATTGTTCATCCACTAACGAATTTCGAATAAGTTTGACGTTGATGGTTCATATTGCAAGTTGTTTGGTTCGTACCGATCAAATATAAGACCGACTTTACACGAATTTCAACTAGAAATTTGATGGTTTCTTCATACAGGGCTTATGGCACAAAAAGTTTCTGCAGGATATAAAATATAGATTCCGTTGAGAAGGAAGGATCCTGAGATTATGTATGGTACTAGAGCTGCAACAAGTATGCAACTTTTGATGTAGTTCCTTCTATGTAGAATGCAAGAATCTTGCCAGACACGAAATTTATATGTAGGTCATAAGGAGGCTTACTACTTTTGTATGTAACGTTGTTGAAACGGGGCGATGATAAAGGAAAATAATAAGTAAATTTAGTAGTGAAAATTATACACAGAATTTATATAAACTGTGTGATTACTTTAATTTGCAATTCCTTCTAGCCTATGTATAAATGTAAGCATTTGAAAGAAAGTAAGTTCTTCGAAGAATTTATTGTTTAAATGCATGTTGTTTCTTTGATTACATGAACACACAATTAAGACTGATATAAGTTACTTCATTTATTCCTTATGTTGACTCATGACATTGTTTCTTTGCGTACAACCGAGACATGATGATGGGCCCAATCAGTATATACGTAATTTAGATTATAACAACGGGCATTGAACACGTTTGTTCTTGGTGACACACATTTGTTTCGCCAAGAGGGGGTGGAATTAGGTCAAGATTATTACAAAAATATAAATAGAATAAAATTGCATTAAGCGTGTCACTGCCTTCAGTAAAGCTCATATTAGTCTTGCGTAACTTCAGAGGTAAATAATATTTCTTGTTTAATATGATTGTCTCTTATTATCAAAGCCAGTCAATACAGACATGTTTTTCTCAGACATGTATGTTTCATCATCTTCATAATATGTTGTTATAATTTTAATTGAAAGAAGCAACAAAATAATTAAACACGTCTTGTCTGGTAATTTTTCCCGGAGATTAGACTGGAGTTGAAAATCTTAACTCCGTTTGAGCGTCATGATTTAAAATAAAGTTCGGTTTTTTCTTTTATGTAACTCCAAATTTATGAAAACCACTAAATTTGGTCAGAGAGGATTTGGGCACATTAGATGCCCTTCGAAAAGATGATCTGAATTTCAATTTACATGCATGGAAACGTGTAATGTGCTTCGGGCTGGAGAACAATTCCTCCGACACGCGCCCAGCACGTAGCCTAAACACTTTGTTGCAGGCGTACCGCCGTTTCTCGCCTAACCTAACTGAATTGGTAACAGGAACGATTATGCTGAAGCTTCAGTTTTAGAAGCGTTATATCTCTTTTTATCACTTTCAATTGTCACCCATGTTTTATATCTATACAAGACTGCTAAAACCACATCATTGCCCTATACCATTTTATTCAGATAATGGCTTAGCCCTATATTTGCATACTTACTTTTCAGGAAATACCTTAATTTGAAATTTAATTCTCTATCAGACAAACATTTCATCCACTCTGTTATGATGAACTGGTTTTCAATGAATCATTAATTATATGAAAATGTTTCTATTCCCTATCAGCTGGTGCTAACAGAGTGATGACAATGAGCATAAAAGTAGTCACATATTACAATTTTACGCTATTGTCTTGTAGAAGCATGTGCATTTAGGTCTCCAGTCCCTTACGAAACCCATGCCTCATTCTTTTACCACCACTGCTTAATTTTAAGGTGGCATGTAGATATTTACAAGTTTTCTCACCTGACTGTTAGTTGTCGACCTCATGACCATTTCTCGAGCGATATCAGCTAGAACGTTAACGGGTTTGATTCCAGTCATCTTTCCTGTCCTCTCGCTGGAAGATTTCAAACCGTCTGCAATGTCCTGCGCCGATAACTCGTTGTTGATGGCTGCAGCCGCAATTGTGACCAAACTCAGCAGTCCAATGAACATCACAAGAGTCCTTTTAACAGTATACATGACTGAAACAACAAGAACCTCATTCATATGCCATGTCTTCAGTTGGGCAGAAAGCAATTTGTATGCTGACCAGTCTAGTTAGATAGAACTTCATGGCGCAGAGTCCTTAAGAAACTAGACCTAGCAGTTGCTCCGCTAAACAAGAAATTCCCCTCCTACTATGGATACCCAAAGTTCATTACCGTGTCTTCAGGAGCCCGCTACTGGTTCAAGTCTTTACCCGAATTAATGTAGTTTTCATTCTCACCTACACCTTTTGCATGTAAGCTTCATTTTAATATTATCTATTATCATGTGTACTTTCCATTGCACTCGTTCTCCTTCACCATTTTCTGCAATTTTTCTCCGTTATTGTTTCCATATTGGCATACTGTTTGTAGTATTTAAAATAATTATATTTTATTTGTAAAAACTTACAACCAATTTTATATTAGTTTTCTATCAGAGCTTATTACGGTTATAATTCAATGAAAACACGAAATTCCATTTTTTACACAAAACCAGACTTCCTTAAATGAAATATATTAAGCCCGAAACTCTAATCTAATTTTAATTCTTCCTGAGTTCCGTAATATCCTCTTTTTGTTTATGTATTTGCAGATTACATTCGTGCGTGTGCATATGATAGAATTTTATGCACTGTTTATTTAATTTGTAAACAGTTATTTATTACACAGAATTTCAAGAATTTATTACCAGAAGTGAGGTTAATGTGCTTGCAGTATTCATTCGTTTCCTGGTATTTGCTGATCTACGTAATTCATAAGCACGTTGTACGTTACATGGATACCTGGTACGTGCTTTATAGACCACTGACAACTGATTGTTAAAAGCCGACATTAGTCGCTAACAAATGTCTCCAGCAAGACTTTTTCTTTGGGGGGGGGTTTGCGATTACTGATTGTCGGAGTAATGAATATCAGAATTTTGGTCATGCATAATTATGGCTTCAACCTAAAATATCCGTTATATTCAATATTAACCCATGTTCAAAAAAGGAAATGTATGGCAGGATAAAACATTCTGAAATTATGCCCCTTTATATTATGATGTCGATTAGGATTTCTCATGGTTCTAAGTGATTTGCGTAGTAAAGTCAAATGTAGGCGTAGATTTCCTAGAATCAAATAATCAGTCCAAACGTCATCGTTTTAGTTAGTCTGTAGGTGATTTAACGACGTTCAAACAATTTCAAAAGTTATTTGTGTCGAATGGGATGAAATGATTGAGGGTGACGAATTCGGAAAGGCTCAGGGGAGGGGTCGTGGCCTGTTTAAAGTAACTGTCCCTAATAATTTTAACTATCCGTTAGTAGATCTGGATAACATGACTTAGCAGCAGTTTACTAAATGGAACATAATACTAATAATGGTGGATGATATTTAGCGAGGCTTATTAGTTGAATGATGATTCATATGAAAACGTACTTCAAGTTTATTGTTTTTCGTAAAATAAAAAAATTGTGGTTGTTTCTATTTAAAATAAATATTTACATTCCTCCAATAGAATGTATAGGTATACAACGTATAAATATTTAATGTTCTTAAGTTTCAAGCTAGTATTCAATCGAGACAGTGCACAAAATTTTGTGCCACAGACGATTTCTACTAGTGCGGTAGGTCCGTGTTTTACAAAGAACCATGACTTTTATAGGTCTAATATCTATTCGCATATTTTGCTCTGGGACAAACTAAGTCTATGACGCTTTACATCGATGGACATGTATTTGTTTCACGAAGACCTGTATTTAAATACGAACTCATAATGACTAAAATAATTATTGTCTGTGTTGTTATGACCTACCTGACCTCTTTGGAAATCCAGTGAACCACAAAACTCTTCTAAGTAACTGATAGCGTCTTATCTCATCGACTGAGAACTTGAGAATAGGTTTGCGAGGGTTACAACTGCTCCTTATATAGCAAGCATTGTGTTTTCGAACAATATTATCTATGCTATGGGCAGGGCTTTGGTCGTAATGTGCCCCTCACTCTCATCTGTATATTAATTCCCCCTCCATATTTTCTCTTAAAGACAATTTACTTCTCCCCCACTGAAAGTTCTGAGAAGATGAAATAATGACGGATACATATCGTTGAACATAAATGTGGATTGTATATTTTCTGTCATTGTCCATAGAAACGTAAAAATATGTCTGTTTGCATTATTATGAGACGATCGTGTTTTCGCTTGCACGTTGTCATGGAGTTTGCAGACGGTAACAATGAGTTGTGTAGGCTTAAAATGCATAAAGCGCGAGAAGGGACAATACACAATTTCGATAACGCTCTTGCGACAATTTCTTTTACGGTGTCTTATTGTCTCCGTCACAGTTAGTTACTGTACTTAAATTCCTTGTTACTGTTTTTAAGTTCATGTGACTGTGTTAGTCTGCAAAGGAATCATATTAGTTTTCTCTAAAGTAATTCAACAATAAAATCAGACTTTCTTTAAAAGGAGCAGTGGGAATAAGGGAATTTCTGTTGCGGATTCTGAAAATGAAAGGGAGATTGTCACCTGACGGAAATATCCATTGTGTGAATTGCAGTTTATTCAAAATCATGTAACAACAGCAACTCTATAAAATTTGACGTAGGAAGCGTGATACCGCCCCCTCGTCCCTGCACTGCGTATTTTATTATTAAAAAGGCCAACAACTCTGCACACGAGGTACAAAGTGGCATATTTCGCTCGAATTTGGAACTCTTAACTACCGGTGTTTTTTTTATTTGTCTCGCGTCCTTAAGTTTGTCTCCTACCTAAACCTTATTGTCCTTTTTGCTCCATGTCTCTTACACAACAAATCTGTGGAATTCAATCCCATTAAAGGACAAAGCTAATAAAAATAACATTTAAAAACTCGTTTATTATCTCCAAGAAAAAGACATAACTGCTTTTCAAATATCAGTCAATGGTGATGTTTAGACGTGTTGTCATATTAAACACTCCATGGGCAGAACAAAGAGTTAGTGAACATTAATGGCGGTGGGACAGTAATGAAGCTTTAGGATTCGGCTCCTACAATAGCCAGTGCTACTGAATAGACATTAGTATACTTAATAAATAATGTGACCGTCAGTTTATTGTTATTACTGAGCGTCGGGACGCGGTACATCGCAACGCTTATTGCCGCGACCCTTACACAAGATTCCAAACAAAGCGAATAGCAGACGACACTGGGTCCTCGGTACAAATCCCGAATAATCTTCAGACGAGCCTTGGTCTGATAACCTAAATGCCGAGCGTTGCCAGGTAGTTGCCAAAATGTGTTTCTCGCAGTCTAATCCAAGTTAACACAATCTAATCGAACCTAATTTAACGATGCTGGCAATCGCTGCCACCCGTCTCGACGCGTTACGGCGTCTGGACGCCACACGACAGGACACTAGTGTACTAACGCTGAGCGTCCTGATGCCGCCATAGAATTCCGAACAAACCGAAGATAAGCCTAGGCACGTCACACGCACTAGCGCACTAGCGCACCGACGCCTAATATCGCTACGCATATCGCGGCAAAGGAGATTCAGGTTGAAATCAACATCGTCAAAAAGACGATACTGAGTGTGGCGAGACAGGTAATTGTCAACACTGCCTCCACGTACTGCGTTCTTACGTATCTGAGCAGTTCCACGTTCTAATGTTGGTTTTCTGTCTTCATGCAGTATCGGACAGCATTACGCATACTGATTACGCTGTTACTTTTTCGTGGTCATTGAAACGACGGAAAATAGTCTTCTTCTCTTTACGAACAAACCTGTGGAAGCTGAAGGCGAGTTTTGGGACAAATCTAACGTTATTTTGCAAATCACTGGCCATCTGAGTTGGGCTCCATCCGAGGTAACATGCCGAAATGAAGCTCGCAGTGTAAATGTCAAAGGACCTAAAAATATTGCTTCTTCAGTCTAAACTAGTGTACGCAGGAAACGGAATATAATCGCTAGTACGTACTCTGAGCTACCAAGTTTTCCAAGTGTGCGTATTTCACCTGTTCCATTAATAGTGTTTATTTTTCTCTCCACAGTTTCTTGGAATATTAGTAACATATAGTAGTAAGAATGCAGTAAGTGTACATGACTCTCGTTCATTAATTTATATATATATTGCTCACAGTCAGAAACGTTTTAGGTGCGTTCTCTTACCCGCCTTTCTCATATTCCTTTCATAATTCAACAAAAAAAAAACTCTGTCAGTATGTCAGTACAGTCGGTATTTTGGCCGAGATTTCAGCTAGGAACCTCAAATACAGGTTTGCTTTCATCTTATCGCGACATTCGGTTGGGTATAAAATATTATTTGGATTCCGTAACTCATTGAAGGAGCGGGACAAATAGCACGCATAGGGAGATGAATAAATCGGTTTAAAACTGAAGGGAACATACAGTCCGAAAGACGTATTCGTATATGGGAGGGTGCTATTGCAGTGGATCTTGAGGATATAAGGTTTGAGGTGGCTGCAGAATGGATTCAAATTGGTCAGCATAAGGATATTTGCAGTCTCTTGTTTTTTCAGAAAATGCGAACTATTTCTCGATAAATCTCGTTATTTTAATAAATTTCATAAAAATGTGCAATATAGATTTGAACACTAGAGAAGGATAATTATACAGTGAGTTTATTGTAATAGCGTAGAAAGTTGAACGTCAAGTTACATATATAGCTTAATACTAATTGATATATGCTAAAGGTTAGCGTATTAAATACTTACTTACATAATTAACTAAGAATGGTCATAACTTAAACGTTCCTAAATAGTTTTAACAGCCAAAATAGAAAAAAATTACAATAGGCCCTGCGTGTAATTGTCCAGCTAGCTAGCACTAGGTTACGCTTTTTCAGGCCTCAGTCTGAAAGTTAAACAATATTACATGCTGCTTTAGGACCCAAGATTCATATTTCATGTAATTAAGCGAACTATCACTTCAGCGTTAAGTTCATGTCTTAATTGAATAATCACATTTGTATAGCCTGCGTCTTTGAATCAATATACCTGATTTTTAGTAAATGTCATAATACTTTTTGTTTCCTAAACTTTTAGGACATATACATATTTACCCTTGTAGAGTATCGTAGACGATGATAATGTTGATCATGATACCACACCCTAATTTAAAATAATTATTTTTAAATTATCGCATCTTGAACGAATTAATGGATAGATTAACGATAAAACCTGAGTATTAAGTGCTACAAAGTAACAACTAAACTAAATTTAAAGTTGAATATTTTTCAATTAAATCTTCCTGTTATAAAAGTAAGAACTCTGTTCACATTGATGTAATATTCGTGAGAATATGAAGCCGGGTATTAAAGTACATTATTTCAAATAACACAGAATTAAAAGAAAACGTTTTATTGGTTTAAAAAGAAGTACATACACAATAACGTTTTATAAACATGCAATATAACATGAATCATATTTTAATATTATGAATGTGTAATTTTGGTAATTTAATTAACTTGTATATAGAAAAATAACAGCGGTCGAATAATTTAACCTTCGGAAGTTTATATGTAGTAAAATATATAAAATTTCTTTTTATTTTACATAACTCCGGCTGCTTTCCATTGTAGTGTCGTATTGACTACAAAATCAATAACTCTGATTTGTAAGTCCAACGGGCAAGTGTAGTACATGTTTCGATTTTTGGGAACCTAACAATTATACTCCACGCAGTCATTTTACACATAGTCTATGTGTCTAATGCTGTGTGAACTTGTAGCTAGATGTCTACAGATCCACATGATGTTACACCCCAGAAGACCAATACTGATAATGTGTACACAGTTTGCTGGGATACGTCTGTTCTTAGATCATCCGCATTACAGTACATTCTCGATTATTCGACCGAAACGGGATCGAAGAACGGTTCGATAATCGAAAATCACTTGTTTCGCGGCCCACACTGCTGCTTCATCTGCATACATTCAGTCAACTACTGATATGCTTGGGCGGCGATAATTTATACACTAATCGTGTTCGAGTTTATAGGCAATGACCCTAACACGAAATTTTATTATGGCATAATTTCGCAAGTTACACAAAACTCCTTGCTTATATTTTTGCATTCACTTCGGACAAAAATTAATCGTCTATCTGGAGTTCAAGACCCCTTCTTCTTGTCATCTTTTCACTGCGTTTCTGCCGGTTGCTTGTCTATCTCGGACCGGGTCCTTGGGTGGGTGTGTCAACCCTACTGTGGTCCACAGCGCCGAGACAAATGAACTCGGAGCAGTCATGCCTCTTTACAGCATCCATGACGTCACTTAGGTGATATGACACAGCTTCATTGGGTTGGATCCTGCAACAATAACAGATTTATTTTACAGAATGTACATGGCAACAAATTTTAACAACAGGACTTTGACGTCGTTTTATTTGAAATAAGTTTCTTTTTATGTCATTATTAAATCCCTATCGAAATGACTTCTATTATTGAGTAGGCTGATAAAAAACTTGCATTGTTTACAGTCATCTGTTTCATACAAATACCATATGTGGTAGAGTTTTCTATTGCATAACAAGATTGTAACGCCGGTTTATTCCATTTTGCTATAAACAATAGATTAAACTTGATGTGTTACTTAAGATCTCTGTTTCGTGCTTCAAAATATAAATAAACGACGTTGCATAGTGAATTTGACTTTACTGCACCTTTATAAAATCATGTTGGTTGATGCAAGCATAAGGCAGTCGGTATAATTATTTGATTACTCCCGTCCACGTCCACATAAACTTAAACAATTATTAATCAAGATGCTGATTTAACTGCAGCACACAACAATATGCTGCAGTTAAAGTTTTCGGTACAAAAGCTTATTACGAATACTTTAGAAGTCTTTGCCTGTTCTCTCCCTAGAGATTTCGCTGCGCGATGCGTTGTTACATTGTTTTCTTTTAAGTGAAAACGTCAGTATATAAAGTTTCTGCTTATGCTTTCATCATCACGTTGCTATCCGCTTAACGACCTGCGTCTCTGATATGCGGAAATGGAAACTTGATAATGTTAGTTTTGAGATTTTCACTGCTGTGAAAGTGTAGGTTAGACGTCATGTAGTATTAAAGGCGGTTATTAACGTTTCGAAGGCACGAATAGCTTCATATCCAGGGTAGAAGTGAGTCGAGTTGGAGTGTGGATCTGTTATACAGGAAGTATGACCAATAGAAACAGGAGGAAAGGAACAGTAGAGGAGGAACTGCCCTGGGAAGGGCAACTTCCAAGCTGTGCTCCAAAAAATTCGACCTTCAGTCAAGACCCTACACAGGTGTATCTTATAAGATCACGGGCAGAGGAAGACTAATGGAAGAGCGCGCCTTGTCCGTAGACAGAGTCATAGCGAAGAATGTATTTACGATATACATATTAATTAAAAATTTTAGTACATATTTCCATTCTTGTTACATAATGAAGTTGCAGTTTTGTCTTCTAGCAGCCTCCGAAGGTTACTGCCATGACGTAGAGGCGCTTTCGTGTGTAGTGCGGATTTTTAGGTCTTTCGTGTAATCATGTGGGCTTTGTATCACTTTCGTTCTGCATCGATGTCGGGGCTCTGTGGGTCACGAAACTGGGGAAAGTTCTGTCGTCACCGCTACTCAGCAGGTATGTGTGTGGTAGGAGTTCATGGTCGGGTGGAAGCATCAGTTAGCACCTACCTACAGCTTTCTTTTGTGCAGAGAAGACAGTGGTGGCCAAACTTCCACACGTCACTGATTTAAGAATGGATAAATTCATGCATTCAACCCTGCCTTAATCATCATTATAATTATCGACTACATTATGCAAATTGCTCTTTGTATGTTCAGATTTCAAGGTTTTCTTGTTGTCCGTTGCATCTCCTATCTGCATTTCGGTTAGTATCTATACAGCTCTGGAATTTAGTTTTCAGGCATTATTTTCAATTTTATTTTGTTAATATCTGTTCTTTAGCTGACTAACTCGGTGGAAAAGATCTCTACATGAGAAGCTAATATTCGCTCGGTTAGCTAAGGAATTCCCTGTCTGTTATGGAATGCGAAGGTTCAACACCATCTTCACAAGAGCCCGCCACCGGTCCCTATCCTAAGGTTGATAAATCTAATCCAAACCACATTACCCAGAGATTCTCTATAGCTTTCTTCAGTGATTCCAGTCTAATACCGAGAGAATAGTACAAAGATCAGCAACTCCTTCCGTCAACTTTCTTATTTCTGCAGCTTTCGCTGATGTACCGGTTCAAGATTAATTCTGAAATTATGAATTGTATAGAGCCATTTAGTAGGATTCCTGCAGTGGGGGACTGACACGTCACGGGGTCTCTGCCTACACAGGACAGCAACCATACAAACCCGAATATATGTAGACCCTAAATATTTTTTCAGGATTCGAACCCACTGAACCATTTTCAGCCACGGTGATAAGAACTTTACGAAGTAACTGTATTTTATTCTCCTCACAGAATCACTCTAAGTGACGTCTATAATTGATACAGCGACGATAAATAAGCGTCGAACCTGGTTGTCTCTCTTGTGTTCTATAAAGAGATTGAGAGAGTCCGTTAACTATGTGCCACAAACGGCTCGTATAGGCCACTTGGCCATGACTGGGCTAAGATTACGGAGAAAGTTGAAAGCGACTATGGTTGGACTCTTCTTTTGCTTCGTGAGGCTGACTGACCCAGATGCCAGCACGAAGAACAGCCCAGTCACAAACATTTTCACCTTAAGCACAGGTGCATCTTTTTCCTTTCATAATATATTGGAAATTTTCGTATGTGGAATGAGCTTGTAGCTCATAAGTCCATGTAAGGAAGTGTAGGCCGACTACAGAATCTCGAAAATTGAATTTCTCTTCAAGGATGCAATTAATTATAATCTCATAGATCTTTATAAAAGCAATGCAGAGGACTTTTATCGTCTTACACTTTATCCGACGCTATCGGTCGATAATGACGACACAAAACGCCGTTGTCAGTTACTTATTGCCTGATTTTTTTAAATGAATCGTGTATCAAATTAATAAATCCCAATGGTGATTATAACACGTGTTTCAATAATCAGTAACGCAGCATTTTGAATTTATGTGTTTCGTGTCAGTCTGAGTGTAAACAGGAATTGCTTCCTTAAAACAGCATTAACTAGTCGATTTTTGTATTGGTTAAGTTTTTTTATTTTCTTTGATGTACGCACTGAATTATTAATTGTATTATTTGGAATAACTTCTGCTTCAAAGGGCTAATATTCACACCACATATGTAGTAATTTAAGATAAATTGAATAAGAATATATTCTGGGTTAGAAATCGATCGAAATGGGCGGATAATATAGCAAGCTTGAGTGATACAAGAAATTCATCTGAAGAGAAGGAACATATACTCGCAGATTGGTCAGTAATAATGAAATTGATAGAAAATAAATAGCGCGGGAAGGTAGTGACTGAATATGGCTGGTTCAGAATGGTTTCCTGTGGTGGGCTCTAGTGTCACGTTGATAAACCATAAGGTTCCGTAAAGGGAATGTAATTTATCACCTAGATGATAGACCGTTAGCATTTAAAGAAATTTGCTCCATGTTGTTACAGGAGTTCATCTGCATGCTAGGGGTCGGTTGGGTATTGTGAGGTATTCAATATCCATTACAGTAATTTCTCCGTTATTGATCTCATAATGAAAATATCACTTCGGCTAAGAAATAATCCATGGACGTTACCGGACTTACGATACTCCGTTTACTCTCTCCTATAGATTGTCCCATAAACCTGGAACCATAGAAAATATCAGAATATTGAGAGAGTTATTAACAAGAAACGTTCTACGGCTTCGCTAACTTATGCAACTTCGAGATCACTGTCATCTTCATGTAGGCCTATCATTACTTCCACGTGCTCGTATTTGCTTATTGTCATCACACAACTGGGGCAAAGATAAAAAGTGTACTGCACGTGGCTCCAGACTTACGAAACACACCCGTAGGATAAATTTTAAGCAGTCTAGGAGTCTGAAATTAGACTAAACCTGATGTTCTGTAACGTATATGCCATGAAAAAATGTAAGTGGACTAAAAATTAGAGTGTAAAATACTGTAATATTTATACGTATATACGCATATTCAAGGAGCATAGATTTCTTATCCGTTTATGCCATTTCCCTTCGAATCTTCCATACGTACTGAATTTTAGTGACAGAAGAGTTTAAGTAAATTTAAGTTGTACGTCAAGATCTCACATTTTACTTAATTTTGGTGCAAAACTTCTGAGATGGGCAATTCGAAACGACCTTCGTGTCATTCTATATCAAGTTTGTATAAAAGTTATATCACTTCATTTGAATTAGCTATTGAATATGATAAATATTTAGATATAACTTACAGGGACAGAAAGGTGGCCATCTTCTTCTCCATAAGCATGAGAGCATCAGCTGGCTGGTTCACCATGACGTCACAGAAGATCTTCTTAGCACACGGAGTTTTGTTCCAATCACCCCTGTGATTATCTAGCCTAGCCATACTGGCCAGTATATTTCGTTGACTTGACTCAAAGTTGTACAGAATATTGTCCAAATACTGTTCTCCTTCTTCCAGCCTTGCAGCAACATCTTCTTTGTTGTATGATTGGCTAGAATCGTCTGAAGATCTCTTTGATATAGTATGACGAGAAAAAACAGGTAACTGCCGCGTTGTTGCATCGTCGATGTCATGCCCAGACCTCTTCTCCAGTCTGTGCTTGTATGTATGAGATTTTTCTTCCTCAACAATGTCAAAGGGGCCTAGAGATCCCTCGGCTAATTTGTGGGCTATATCTTCAAGAATTTTTGGATTTAATTCTCTCTCCCTTCTAAAATTTGTGTTTGATAAGTCCATTTCCTGCAATGAAATTTGTTGGCGACTATGATAGTCGGGATCTTCTTCGACCACAAAAATTACGCCGTCATTTAGCGACCTTTTGGTCTTGGCCTGCCCTTCATTGGAAGTAATTCTATCCCTATCAGCAGCCCATTGTCCTTTTTTGAGATTTTGATTCCCATCTTGAGTAGGCTCTTCTGTTACAATCCAGCTGCCTTGTCGGTGTCCAACACCTTCTTGTTTAGCTATCGTTCCAACAATAGATTCTATGGTTTTTCGTTCTTGATCATCCTGATTTACAATGTCGTAAGCTGTAGACCAAAC
>NW_019059712.1:957971-1022796 GCF_000696155.1 Zootermopsis nevadensis | reverse complement strand
ACTGATTAGTGCCCTTCGCTCTGGACCGCTCAGTTCATTCCATCCTGCTACCATCAGGATGAATGCTACAATAAATAATGAAACCCAACCAGCTATACTGATGAGGCATCACCTGAGCCACGAGCCTCAGGAGACACCGTTCTGCCTTCAGGCATCCAGTTTTAACTTTAAGTGATATTAGATTTGTCAAAAAATCATCTTAGTCTCAGTATAAAAGATAAAATAAATAGTTGCAAACAAATGGAAAGAAGAAAAGAAACAAAATTGTATACAGTAAGAATTCAGTCCGTACCGCAAAGAAAAATGTGTCACCATTACAAAACTCAACTTGTTAACGCTGTTTGAGGAAATAATCACTGCTTACCCAAATGGCAAAATCTCTTAAAAGTCCTTCCATATGTAAGACTGCTAAGGTCCTTCAAGGACTGCAGAGGCACGGAGTAAGAGAATTACATTTTCTTCATTCTGCTCACTACAAAATTTGAAATGAGACTGCCTTGTTTTTCTTTAGGCACTATGTGTAGTTCCTGCTTAATAATAAGCCTGGTTTTACGCCAGTGTGCTCAATAAAAACATAGTGTGCAATAACATGAAAATATGAAACTGTGTGGCGTTAAAAGTGGCACTTCGGTACACAAACCTACATGACGGAATTAACACATAATTATTAGAGCTTGGCTTTCTGTTCTGTGACCCCACTTAGTGAAGGCGGGATTACATTAGGAATACTTGTTACGTTAGTGTAAATGTAGTTCGTAGTATTTGGTAGGTGCTGATTACGACTGTCGTGCCGGAAACTGGCTGTAGTGACAATTCTCGTAATGCCTCAAGCCATACAAACAAACAAACAAACAAAGTCACCGCCACTGGCTACCTTGCCATTCTTCCCAATTCATTATTTACAGTTATCCACCCATTCGGTGCCGAGAAATTGAAATGGCGTCGACAGAGAACTCAGATCCCCATCCCCCAGTTTAGAATTGTTACGGAATCTTTGCTGGTCTCCATCTTTACTACGAAAATTACCGTAATAGCAAACATAATATCAGGACACTACACTGATTAAGTATTTCCATGGAACATACTCTTCTTTGAGAAACTCACAGTCGAATAGGTAAGAAAATAATTCTCCTCCTTTTGTGGAAGAATATTTGCCGTGTCTTTTACGACCTAGAAATGTTTATAAAGCGTCGGGCTCGTGATTAAAATTCATTAGAAAATCATTAATTTGTGACTTCCCGGAGTTTATAAGAAATTATAAGCAGGTTCGTGTTTTCTTTGGGGTTTTTATACTGATTTAATTCGTGCTCAGATGTAGTGCAGTTAAGTTGTTTTGCGCATTTTAATGTTAAAAGCCTCACTTTTAAGACTTAGTGAATTTTAATAAATGAAGTCCTTGGATGCAACAGTATCACAGTAATAAAAGCATTGTCTGTTTGGATGCGTCGAGCAGACACGGATTGCTTACGTCTTGTACGCGTAACAAACAAATAAACATTCAAGCGAATGGTTTTCTAGTGGGTGTTAAATTTCACATCCCCTCCGGAAATAATGAAACTTAGAGGTCGTAGACCTACTTTCTCTTACAAACAGTAGAGTACAGACCACTAGGGCAATTGACCACAACGACGCGTATTAACAACATGGTCTATTTTACTGTTCTCTTTCTTCTAGATTATTTAATTTAACTGTACGAAGTACACAAATCGAATGAGATAGTGAATGGATATTCGTGATCTGTCTGGCGATGCTAGAGACACGAGCTTACTGATTGCCTTTTGCATTCAAAGCATAGCTTGCGCGTGATTTCTTTCGGTAGCCAGGAAGTAATGGAAGTGGTTGCTAGCAACACTTAGAAATTTCAATGAGGATATAAAGAAGTAAAGCAAGGAAGCAGCAGAGATGCAAAGGAAAGAAACAAATAAGAAAGAGGAAAAAGACACACTCTGGATATGTCTATTCAAAAACAAATGAATAAAGATGGGATTAGAAAAAGAAATAAGCATTGAGGTGACGATGAAACAGGGAAGGAAATTAATAAGGGCAAAAGGAATTAAATTTAAAATTGTATCCCGTAGCAAACAAATAATGACTGAAAGAAAATATCAAGGAAGAAAAGATCGAATTGAGGAAGGGAATGAAGTGAGAAAAAAAGCGTACGTGTGGAAGAACTAAACTGCATTAAGTCTCTAGTTCGCCATTGAACAATATGAAGCCAGAAACTAGGCTAGTGTTCGACCCAGTAGAATGTGTAATGTCTGAGGCTGAACCTGCTAATAATTTTGTTACGTACAAGAATGTCCGCTCCTGCTGTGATGGTGCACAGTAGCCGGTCAACGAACCCGCTCCTCTTGCAGCCACAACAACGCATTGCTGACTTAGTGACTTAAATTTTATTTCTGTCAAACCATCTATTTCTATATTTGCATATCCACTCGTTAGATAATATTGAGTGAAGTGTTTTAGTTTGAGAGGCTGTTGAGTCTAAATATGAGCCTCATTACTCTGTTTTCCGAAGACACTCTACCTAGGCCTATATGGACTATGCAACTGAAATCCGACATTTGAATTTCTCGCGTCCGTAAAGATGTCGATTGTGTATCCTGAAGATGGAGGCGATACTTTCCTCCGAAATACTAGTAAACGTCTATAAGACCACACGGCAAACACAACTTAAAACCCACATTCGACATATGGAGTTTAGGTGTCTTCATTAAAATAACGTAAGCATCAAGTGCTTATCAGTATTAATTAGTATATAAAATTTCAAGGACCGTAATTTTGTTTACATTAGAGGACCTAAAGTATAGAAAAAGTGGATAGCTTTTTGTGACGAATATTTTCGTATATTTTCCTATGTTTAGTAACTTAGCCCATAGATACCATTACATTGGCACAGACCCATCATAAGCACATTTCTGCATGTGACATCAATCCTCTGGTGCCCCTGTACTCAAAACAGAGCCATAATGAGTTAAAGCGATTTAATTAGCATAGTACTGTGGAGAGAAAATGACTTAGCCCGAAGGTCCTCTGCTCATTAAGAGTGCCTGGTCAAACAGAAATATTAGGGCGTGCCAAGAAATGGGGAAGTAATTAAGTGTTCACCATTATCTGTGCTGATATTATTATGTAGGCTAGTATCCAAATTGCTTCTTTTTGTAGCACGATATATGTAATTATCGTAGTTTTTTCTTCTAGAGTAACAAGGGCTTGAGTCAAAAGTGATTTGTATTGACTACAACCAATACTACTGAGCATGCATGAATTATCTCAACCTGATTAATGTCAAATTAAAATAGTTTTGTTATAAATTATGTTTTAATGACTGGTTAAATTCTGCAGATTCTTCATGGATTAGGAATTAAAATCGCATGTTTCCATACAGAGGGATTAAGATGTTTCTGCACTCAAACACCTATATATGAAGGCGACGTGTAACAGAGAACGTTAGCAACCCCAATACTAGATGGATGGCTTCATGCTCTAATCACTTTACCCCCAAAACAATTTAGATAGGGGGCAGGTTCCCCGGGTCGGTTTTGACGTGGTGATGAAGAGAAAAATTCTTCTGCCGGGAATCGAACCCCTGCAGCCCAATCTCTAATCAGTCACTGTACTGAATGATATACCCTGGTGTATGATCTAATCGGCCAGTTGGAATGTACTTTAATTCTAAACAGAGAAGAATCAGTACATTAGCATGTATTCTTACATATTTTGTTATGTAATAATTTTATTACTAACTTACCGACATTATGTGTTCTTTGGGTCTTTCTTGGTCTTCGTCTTTAAGTAGGCGTGTTTCGTCTTCCTGTTTAGAGTAGGATGTGTCAAAGTATATGATGCTCTCGAGATATAATAAGCTCCACTCCCAGACACGTGTTCTTCTTAACTATTTACTTCAGTGGTTGTCACTTGGCTGAATGCAGATATTTCATGATCCTGTTTGTTTATTTTCTTTGCTAACTTCACTGTTTGGATTCCTACATCAGTACTTTATAAGTCATGTGATGTGTATTGAATTCAGTAGCGATAAAAACTGTTTCAGAACTGACGAGAAATAATTGATTTTCATGAAACTCCTAAAGAATCACTTTGTCTAGTGATACTAACGAATGCCTAATGACTGATGACCTTTATTTAACGACGTCGCGCCGGCAGAGAACAATACTAAAGCAGACAACTTCGCAGTGTAAGTATGAATGAAGACAGGTCTGGTTAAAACACCTCCTCAAACCCCTCTCTTTCATACTTCTCCTCCTGGTGTGGCAGTGAAGTTAGATCCAGTATCAACAGCTCCGCTTCTTTTCATCCTTCCAGGGATTTCCAAATCGACTCTTATTTACTGAACGAGACGTTGGGCAAACCAGTAGTTTCTGGACCTCTGGGATTACCTGTGAATTACAATTTACACTAGAAGATTGCAGTCTTGTGGGTTGTTGCGCCATCTAGTCTCGTTGAATTTTACCTACGTTTCACAGGTGATTGCTGCCTCCTTCATCAGGGCCTGATAATGAAGGCAGCAATTACCTCAAAACGTCAGTAAACTTCTACCACACTACAGAGTGCAATAACTCAGAAACGTCGCCTTCATATTAGCCGCCGTGAGAACCTGAAATCTCACATTTTAACCCATTTTGTAACATGCCACATTTTAAATTAAATTTTAGTTAATTAAATAATCTTTCCTTGGGAATCGTGACACGCTTATTAGCCCATAATCGTATCTGCCCTTAGCGCTCACGTACATTTGATTCTCGATTTGTAACATCGTACAGACGGGCAGAACAATTCTGGTAGGCGCTCTGTAGAGATGTGAATTCGCCTACAAATTATTAAATTATAATCAGCCTCGAAAGATTCTAGTATATATTCTGAAAACAATGAATGTGAAACTTTAATGTTAGTTTAACGTTGCGAACGTCTGCGGTAAAGATGGCATAAAAATCTGTTAATGTTGGAATGATTTGTAAAGGATTAGTTAGGAAGCGAATGTTCCGACGTTCTCATAGAGGCATGTTCACAGTACGGTGCATGATAACCGTGGAGACAGCATGACGTCATGTGTTTGGTAAGGGGAAACATCATAAAGCTTAGAATGGTTTTGGACACCCTTGGTCTACCCGCTCTCACACTTGTTCATCCACCGCTCCGAAGCTGCGACAGCACTAACCTACTTTCCTTTCCTGACCTACATGGCCATCTTGCTTACTAGGGTATATGAACTCTTCATACGCACTCTGCTAGGCTTCGACTGTCTGCAGTTTGTTACATCGCTCGGGTGACTGCAGAAATGTCATTCGTTGAATTACTGTTCCGTTCTAAAGACGCGCTTTTGTTGCCAAAAACACAAATGTTGTTTTTTCCTACGCCAGACTTAAGCCTCTCAGCCATTAGTCTATTTACAAGGCGACAAGTGTCAGTCGTTTTTAGCGAACAGGGGGCACAACGAGTAGGCCACTAACTTCGCCCCCCTTTTACAAACATCCATGCCTTACCTAAGAAACCTAACCTAACTTAAAATAACCTAAACCAACGTAACCCGAAACGCAACCTAACCAAAATTAACTAATACTAATCTAACTTCAACTAATCCTAACTAACCGACAACACAAGATCAAACACACCGCCTAAGGACTTCCACAGAACCTTTCCAGGAGTTCTCCAAAAAATATCCAGCACTTCTCCAGGAATTCTCCAACACTTCTCTATGACTCAAATATTTACGTAAATCTTAAAATGGACTTCTCCGGCACTAACCTAGGACTTATCCAGAATTTTTCGTGTAGGTCCTTTCCATGGTAAGCCTCTTCAGCCACAATGTTTTAACCACTAAAAGATTATGCCTTTGTGGCATCGCCATTTGTCTTTGATGGCCTTTTAACCCTTTAAACCCCAGTGGTAATTGTACCACCAGAGTCAACAGTCAGTAACTCTTTATTTTGCATTTTGCGATTATTTTTTAACAGTGTTAAACAGTTGGTCTTTGGAATGGAGAACTGTCGTCTTTTCTTTGTGTTAGGGGCTGAATTCTTCGAACCAATCATTCATAACTGCAGACCAAGTCAACTGCTTCCTACACGAAATGAACATTCCGCTAGTGATGTAAATTTAGCATTAGTAGTCTGTAAACCACTTTTCTATCCCATATTGACTAATGCCTCTCCCGCCTGTGGCTGCGTTGTAGAATCTTACGAAAACAAGTTACATACCTTTTAAAATAAAATCCTCGAGATAATAACAAATTTACCAAGGTTAATACCAATTAAAATTCGATGTACCTCCCACGCAGTCCTTTAAATAATATATAAAAATCCTGTCCTAAAATAGCTCTCCCTTGTGTTAACATAAAAACTGTAATAAATTCCGCATTCCAAATGTAAAATAACAATTCAGAAATCCTGTAGAATACAGAAAGACATACATTCTCTTCAACCCACCTGGGAAGTTTCGTATCCGAAAATTTCTCTCTGTGTCAGTCACGTGTAATGTCTCTCAACTTCTCTCTGTCTGCTTTCTCTTCCCCCTGTTGTTCGGCTTCAAGGGGCTAAGCGTCTTTCGCGTAGGCCGAAGTGTAGCCCAGATTGAATGTTCCGACGCTGGATGGAGAATCGTGTGGGAAGAAACAAGTGTAACAATTTTGAAAGCGTTGTTTGGTAGGCCTTCAAACAAGTGGATTGGCGTGTAAAGGAATGCAGCTCTTTTATGTTTAACGAGCTAAGCTATTACTGACTTTCTTAAGTTGTCGCCAATTCTGTACTGATATAACGGCTGATTAAGCGGATATGAAGTGTTACCTGTATCATATTTTCCGCAATATCCAGGGCAGTACTGAGATTCCGTCTTGGTAGCTGAACCGGAAGATTTAGCGCCTCTAATATCAAAACTCGCCGTTAGACACGACTTGTAAGCCCGCTCCACCTGTTTTACAACCGCTGAATTTATTTTCCCGACATATTTGTTAATATCAACCTCGGATCTCCTTTATCTTCTTCAAAATTACCATTTCCTGAAAGGTTTCCCCGTCAAAATTCTCTGTAAGGACCTTCGTAAATTTAATTCTTCGCTCGATATTATCAGGATAATCAAATTAAGGATGGAATAGATGGGGCATATAGCACGCATGGGGAACATTTAGAATGCATACAGAATTTTATTTAGAAAACCTTAAGAGATGGACCTAGACGTAGATTTGTGGATAAGAAATAAATGGATATTTTGAAGATATACAAGGATGTGAACTAGATTCGTGTGGCTCAAGACAGAGGTGGACACTTGTGAACATGGTAATAAACCTTCAGGTTCTATAAAAGGCGGGAGTGATTATGAACTTCCCATGAAGGATAGTTTTCCTTGGAGTTCGTTGTTCGATCCGTAGAGTAGTTGGAGGATAAAGGAAAGAAAAAGTTATAATTGAATCAGAAGGTAATTAGAGCAAGGAAAATTCTAGAAGAATAGTTAAAATACGCATTATACTTCCTTTAAAATCAATCAGTGTGCAAACAATTATAATTACATGTAGGATTTTAGAACAATATGACGCCATTTGTTATATTAATCTATTTATTTTTATAAAACAAAATAATATTTCAACAAATAAAAAGATCGCATCATAAATATAAAACTACAACAACATACGTATATTTTGATTATCAGTTCAGGTTATTATAATAATGTAAAATGTTTTACCGCTAAGTCTATAATTATTGTACTATGTAGTATATGAAGACAGTCATGTATACAGGGGTTTTTATTTCTTCATTTAAAACTAAAATTTTAGCGCGTAATACACTGAACTTGTGCCTGTACGTGATTAAGCACCACATCAAGAAGACGTACCGGTGAGTGGATATAGGACTACGAATTTTTAACCCTGACGTTAGATAGAAGTGAGTTAGCTGAACACTCGAAGAGCTCGTGGTACCTATTGAATAGAAGTCGACCTAAATGTGGTGCAAAGATCTCTGACCGGAATCAAATGCCTTGTGTCCAGCCTTTATCCATTGATTACTGTGAGTGAGTTATCCCGGCTACCCTGAATAAGCTACATAAAACTTAGATAATCTTGCACGTAAGACTTTGTTAGAACTTTGGCTGAGAAGCCTGCTTAAATTGATTGATAAATCGACAAGTTGCTACCAGATTGTCGCAAGTTATAACAAACAGAGATGTTCAGCAGAGGAGCATATCTTACAAGTTAAGACGATGTCTGTATTCAGCTCTGCTCTTTGGTTACTTATTCATTCTCTTTCACCTGTAGAAGTAAAATCATCTATATGGGAGAGTCATCTTGAATAATGAGTAGAAATAGTTTTCGAAAATTTCGGTCGTGGCCTATTTTCATGTTGTACTGAAATACTATGTGGTTATCTCTAATATACATTTTCGTTTACTACTGTTTCTCTTCTTTCAGTATTGGTGTTGGGGCTGTAATTGTAGTTTGCTTCTGTTCTTTACATCTGTAGATATCGCAGGCATTTGTTCGCACTGCCTTAAATAGTTCTTTCATCCCCATGTCATCCGCTGTCTTATCAGGGGTGCTGAAACAAAGACACGCCGGATTATAAATACTGAGGTAAATCCCACTCTTGTGAGATGTGATTTCTCACTGTGGCAGGTACGTATAATCATGGCTGTCTTCCGAGTTGTTGTGCCCTTGTAGTCTGGTAGAAGTTTGCCGGGAGAGACCCTGATTATGGAGACAGCAACGTCCCAGAAAACAGCCATCTTTATTATGCTTTCGTTTAACCTCTAAAAGAATGTTTGTTCAGCAGCTACTGGCTAAATCGTAGGTGCCAAATTCTATGTTATACTTTCAGTGAGAGACCAGTTAACCTGACGGACGCTTTTCATGGTTTTTCTCCGCACGCCCCCCTTCCAGGCGAAAGCCAGAATAATTCCCAAAATGTCATGATCCTTCTCTCCTTAATGCTTATCTGGTTATCACCATCCTACCATTTTTGAAGCAATTGGTACAGCGTTGTTATATGAAACAAAGTAAGACTATCCAGGATGTAAGAAATTAATATTTTCATTATAAAAATCATTAAAACATTAGCAACTAAATTAATTGAATGGATTACTTCTTGTGCAGCTAATAATCGCTCATATAATCAAGAAATTTCAAGGCCGTCTTCAGGTAAATGGTAAGGACAGAAACACTAACTGTTTGGCCCCCTGTTTGAACCAGCCAAAGACCTGGACTATTATAACGCACCATCTTCAGAAACCTTAAGAACTGAGTACTTACTCATGCGCAAGGTGCCAAAAGGCTTTCTGGACAACGTTTCCGCTTGGCTCCCCTCCCAGCCGTGACATTTCGCAGAATATCCGGTTTTCACACTCTGGGTCATCAAGAGAGTCGATCCCATACTTGTCCAACAAATCAAGGATGGGGAACGACATAGAATTAGTTTTGCCAGAATCCTCGTGGTCCACTGAACGTAGACGGCCCGGTAGATCCGGCCTAAAACAGATGGTGCTGATATAACTGTGATGTTCTCCTAGGGCGCTTTTATCTTTAATGCACAATTAACAAAGGTTATTAAACAACAGTTAATATGATTGAATGTTATGTGTGCCGGTTCGATCAACGAAGCGGTGTTTAGCAACTGATAGCTCGCGATCTGCTATCGGTTCCCGAATTCTTCTTTGTACACTGTAGTTACCAGTGAAAATATTTACTAAGAAGATAGCATTTTGAGGCAAATATTTGGATGATATACCACATAATATTCTCATTCATTGTGTTCAAAATATTTTTAAAGCAGTGTTAAATTTTTATTTCGCTTGTTTATTTGCTTTTTACAAGTTCGATAAACTATTGAGTGTTCACAAAGCGTGAGGAACACGAAACCTCTTTCTAACACCATATGTCTCACTGAACTAGATAAGAAGTCATTTTCTACTGTTACTGGTCTTTTCGGCTGACCATCAGCTGTCTGCGGTTACGTTTAAAGTACCACGTTTTCTGTTCTATTAAAGCAGATTATCTGGCAAAACAGTTGATCTGTAACGCTTTCACCAACGTAATTAATAAATTTCTCTTTGAAGTTGTATTTATGAGCATATTATTTCTAGTTTTATAGCATAATTATAGAAAACAATACATTATTCCATTTATATATGAATAAAGACGTATAATTTAAAGTGAAGAAGGAACAAATAACGTAGAATATTGTTGAGAGGTATAAATAATATGAGTAATTTAAGTAATTCCTAACACTGTGCTTTAGTTTTATTTTGAAAAAGTAGTAATTGTAATAATCTGACCTTTTTCCATAGAGCTGAATATAACAGAGTTAACGATAATATCTGTATTAAACAAATGTTTAGGACATAATTCTCCGAGTCATTCAGTTTTTACCTGAGGAATTAGTCTGTGTTATAAAATGAACATAAAGGCAAAAGCGCTTGGTCATTCTTGTAAGATTCTCTCCAAATCCTCTTGGGGAAGAGGGAAGTGACTTGTAAAAAGTCTTTCTAATTGTCGATACAAAAAATGTAACAAGATGCAGTATCTACTGAGAATGTTATAATTTTAAATAATTTTAAACAACATTATTTTAAGTTTGTGTATAGACGGAAAATAAAAATATTGAATCCCCTATAATTATGATAACCCGGAAATATATTTTACATTTTTATGTAATCTTCAGTTTAAAAAAAACATCGCATAGGCCTAAACTATAACTGACTCCGTAGTTCTTAGTAATTTGCAATTCTCTACTGTTATCACATAAGCCGATCTTTACTCAACAAATCAAAATTTCTTGACAGAACTTTTCAGTCTTCAACTTTACAAGTTAACTTAAGTTATATTGTAGAATAGTAATAAATTGTATTTTTAAATGTAACTTTCCGGATAGTGGGTTGTGTTCACTATATTTCAGCATTTTAATGGAATTTCGAAGAACAAAAATATGTCTTAGAACCTGGCATAATGCTAGACCTGTGTGATATTGTTTGATACTAAACATTAATGAAGAATGTAAAATATAATTAGCTTTGAATTCTACTCAGGACCATGAGAATGCCCGGTCATGAAAGGAAACTTTCTGTTGTACACAAATGCTTGGTCATATGCTAGGAAAGTATGAGCATTTTGCTTACTGCGTGGTGTTGATGGTCAGAATGTTGGGGGGCAAAGCTGCTAGGAACAGACCGAGTGGTATGAAAGCTGCCAGCATGTTCAACACTTTCTTCCACATACTCGTCTTCTCCCTGCAACACATCCGAGTTAGTAAATTGAGGGCAGTAAATAACCGTAAAAAATCATGTTTGTGGAAGGTGACACCTTGACTTCACATTCCGTAAAATATGTCGTTGTTCCATTCTACAGAAATATAAATCTGTTTACACTTAGCCCACGCAAAGGTAATTGACCCCGGAAAATCTGTTGCCATTGGAACCATTCGTAAAGACCAAAGGTCATAATTATAAACGTGTATTCTGGCGAATGCGCCATAATTCTTATATTATGCATACACTTCCTAATTTATTTCAGTTTAAGATTCGTATTCTAAAATTGGATCTGCTTATGCAAAGGAAATATGACTATATTTAATAGACGTGCATACGACGATTTTAAACCTGGCTGTACTCCTATCTTCAAGTTTGATACCAAAGAATTGTGGTTTCGGTCTTAGCCGCTGACACAAATATCGTCAGATAGGATGGTGATATGCCAATTGTTTAGTGGAATAATAGAGCAAATTATTTGCATTTTCGAATACAGGTAATTCCACGAGCTACGACTAGTTACTATAGTAGCGTCTCTTTAGACGGAGGGAGGCTGCATAGTTTTAGACGACATTAAATTTTTTTAAATATTTCTTGCGCCTAAATAAATCTGACGATCAGGTATCCTATCATAAAATATTTGTTATGTAACTTACTAATCGACTGCTTTCATCGTAAATTTAAAATCGTCCTTTCGAATCCCGCGATCAAGAGTTGCTACTGGATCCATTTATTGTCAGTTTGGAAACAGTCTTTCGTTATTAATGAATGTATGCATTTAATATTGATACGGTATTTCTTATAGCATTTCAGATTTTCTTCACCTAAATCTTAAAGAAGATAAGATAAATTGTTCAGAACCGTAACAGCAAGTATCTTACCCTTCCTGATAGGTGATGCCGGTCTTGTAGCCATCTATCCAGCTGCCCGCTTGATAGTGTTTGGCGGCTGTAGAGCTACTCGAGGTGGTCGGAGGTTCCATGTCAGTCTCACCGCTGAAGAACGGACTCTGGTATGGGTAAGGGTGGGTGTTACCCTTCATTGGAGTCGGCAGAGTATATTGGAAAGGAACTTCTTTGCTGTCATACCCACTGTCTTTCGTCATAGACGATCCTTTGTCTGAAGTGAATAAGATGGATGGGATATCGGTATCAAATTTCAAAGGCTTGTATGATATGCTATCACTGTTAAAGTTGTAACCATTACTTTTGGCTTCAGGTAGAGCTGGCTTTGGGAAGCCCTGCTTGTTACTTCGTTCTTGTTCCTTCAGCTGCTGGACTTTCAGATACTGCTGAGCAAGGAAAAGGTCAGGTGGCAGGGGTTGTGAATACTGATGCTTCTTCTGCCCATCATCTCCTTCTGTGGGCGAGTAGTGGTGCTCGGAAGTGTGGGAGTTATGTTTCTGAGCTGTTTTCAGGTAGTGTTCGTGGTTAAGTTGGTAATACTCTGGGTTGTAGATGGCGTCCAGCATGGGGCTTGCAGAGAAATTGTTTTTCCGGTCCGCATGAGGTGACGTAATAATGACCGGGGTTATAATCCTTTGAATGTCTTCCGGCTGAGGTGCTGAAGACCAATTGTTCTTATAAGTCGTGACATTCTTGTTGTTACTACTGGCCGAGGTTTCGCTGTTTTCTTCACTGATTTTGTCATTGTTTCTACTGCTGATCTCTTCGCCATTCTCTAGACTTTTCTCGGTCACTTCGATTTCTTCCGATAGAACTGTTGTTGCGAATAATCCACTTAGAACGAAGAATACCACGCTTAGTTGGACCTGAGAAGCCAAAAGGGAAAATAAAATATGTTAATGACACAGCCTTAAGCATATCACGTGGCGATATGCATGCGATATTTTAAACATGATATGAAACCTGATGATTTATGCATATTGCCTAGTACTAGTAGGCCCTAGAATACCGAAATCTAGGTGGCTTCTGTAATCTGGATATGCGGCTAAGATGGGAGAAACGGACGATGTAGGCCTGCACAGAATTTGAGCTTCGGGGGACTGTTAGCAGATTTGAACCACTACGTTCTAATGTAATAATAGTTTTTGTAAGTTGTCGCTGTTTGACGAAGCTTTCAGAATCTTCATATTTTGAGCTCCGCATATTTTAATGACAAACCATTAGGTTCAACCGTCTCCCAGCCTTCATGCCCTTTTACTATAACTACGTGCTGTCGCCTGGAAACGACTCTAAATTCGTTGGTGCCAGGGTAAAAGGGTTAACCCCTAAAAGTTTGGAAAATGTGAGTGAGTATAAAGATTTCTGTCTTCTGGATTGTTGCGCTGTGTAGTCTGGTCGATGTTAACCAACGTTTTAGAGGTCACACTGCCTCCGTCATCAGCGCCCCATAGCGGAGGCAGTATGACCTCTGAACCGTTGGTTAGCATCGACCAAACTACACAGCGCAACAACCCAGAAGACAGAAATCTTCATTCTTATAACTAGAAACCTATTCACACTTATATATTCAAATTAACCATAAATATTACCTAAAGTTCTAAAGTTTCCTTTATCGTGTCCCTATTATAACTACGACGACTTGTAGTAATCTTGCAGAATGCATCATTTAATACTAGAATATTAAGATTAAAACGAATAACAGTTACTAGTACCTCGTGATCCTAGGTTTGATTCTCCACAACTCTGTTATAATAATTACGTGCTGAAGAAATTTTTCAAACTATAGGCTACCTATTAAAATCTTTGGCTGTGTCTTAATGTACATTAGTTTGCTTATTACCAGCCAGTATCACTGTACACGTTTCAGTAAAACTGCGTAAATGTGAGTTTGAATTCTCTGTAGCTTATTGTTATGTGTATTCTATCACAGCCTACCTTCATTTCTGCTATCCTGGTCCAGTTACACAGTAGAAGTCTCGAAATCTCAACTCTGAATGAATCATTTATATAAGAACACTTTTATTTATTTCACTAGTAATGAAGGGAGAGGGTTGTAATAGGCGGAGAAGTGGTAGAGAAATTTTACGCAGATGGATTCAAAATATACAATTGTCTTCAAGGTAACGAACCATGGTCCTTCCAACTGTCAACTTGCCTCTCTACGGTCTATTTCTCGTCACTATTGCTGTCTCTAAGAGTTGTTTATCATTATTCAGATTAAGAAAGAAAAGGTTTCAGTTCGTTTGTTCCAAAAATGTCCGCATGAAATGATGGCGTCAAGAACAAAAATGCATAGAAAGCCAGGAATACACACATACTGCAGTCTAATTGTGATTAGGAAGACTCAGTGGGCAAAACAAACATTTCTCTAAATTATAATGCGGGAACGAAAGTTGCAATATCTCCCACGCCATCATGCATATACTCTCCCTTTGCAATCAGTGAATACACTCTCGCTTAAGGAGTTCATGTTTTATTATTTTCGTTTTGTATAGTTCGTAGTGAGTCATCAGGTACTCACGGCTGTGAGTGTGAAAATTACAGCCTTTTAGATTATTGCTCTAGCATTTTCGTAGAAATTGACCGATATTTCAAACTCATCACTCTAATGATGGCGGTATTAAAGATCTCCGAAACGTCGGTCAGATTCTGCGAAACTACACGGCGCAAAATCCGAGAAATTTTTGTGATAACTTGTTCACACCTACTTAAATCACTTAAGTGTAAATTATATCTTTACTTGTTTGTAAGTGTAAACTTCACACAAATGTACGAGAAAAGAAGCGTTAAATGAAGTTATACAAGCATAAATAAAGTCAGCTGTATGCAATAGTGATTCTCGAAGAGTGTGACGCAAGATAGGTGAAGGTGAGCCATAATAATTAGCCACAATTTTTGCTAATTTCAGATGAAATACCCTGGTCATAGAAATTAAATCGCAGAATTCAAAGCATGGTGTTTAATTAGCTACGATAAATTTAGCTTTACATTTATTATAGGTACTTATACTGTATATTTACAGCTTAATGTATTACGTAAATTTAATGTATATTAATGTGAAATGTGAGCTTAGAGATTCTTGCACAGAATTTCCAGTCGAACAAACCTTAAAAATATCCATCATCTGTGACTAGCCGTTGAGTTGTAATGGTTAGTACATCCGCTTCGTGTGCAAGAGGTCATTCACCTGAATCTTTGACCCGGCGATCAACAGTCTTAACCTTGGGTTTTCTTATTTTTTAACAATCAAGAGAAATGCGGGGGGGGGGCAGTACCTAAAATATGCCACAATCGATTTCTGCTACATCCTTTATAATTCATTACAGTACCATTCGTCGTTTTATAGCTGAAAAGCATCTACAGTAAAGTAAAGTAAAGATCAAAGCGACGTGGACTTTTGACTAGAGGTGTCCTTTTGCAACATGACAATGCTCGGCCCAATACTGCACGTGCAACAGTTGCAACAATCCAAGACTTGCACTTTGAGTGTCTTCCACATCCGTCATACTCACCAGACCTAGTCCCAAGTGATTACCACATGTTTGGGCCACTCAAAGAGGCGATGGGAGGAAAGAAGTTCCGTTCTGATGAAGAGGTGCACGAGTGGTTGCGCAGACAGCCACAAGAACTTTTTTCTAGAGGAATCCATACACTTCGTAAACGCTGGAGGGCCTGTATTGAACGAAATGGAGACTATGTAGAAAAATGATGTAGTTGTGTATCGCTTTCATTCAATAAATTAATTTCTTTTTTTTTACAGTTTTCATTTGACTCACCCTCGTAACTGACGAAGAAAGGGGTAACATGACCGAAAGGTCCAACACTCTTAGTGAGCCTACCAAAGCCCGTGACTAAACACGATCCTAAATCAGTTTCATCCACCGCCCATCCTCAAACCCATCTTCATATGATCAATTTTAGTATTATCCTCCCTTCTCCTAGTCGTCGAAGTGAATGTTTTCCAACAGGGTTCCCCCACTGAATTTGTGTGTGCATTCCTCGTCTATCCAATTCTAGCCACATTTTCATGTCATTGTGACCTCTCATTTCATTTTCCTAACAATAATTGGTTTACAAATCAAATCACGAATTTCCTCGTTGTGTAATGTCTTAAATTGTCCATTAAATTACCCAACGTGGCTGAACATGTTCTTTTAAAAAATTGTTATTTATAATTTGGTTTCAAATAGACGAAGTCATCAAATAAATCTTCTCCCGTTGTGGAAATATCGTATCTATAAATCAAATTTTTGGCAATGTTTTCATGTCCCGCAGTTTCTGTATATTTATAAGCACATACTTGATAACGAATAAAGAGCTCTTTCGTGTGAGCGCTGTTTTGAGGTAGTGTCTACAAAAGCTTACAGACTTCCTGGTTTCTTTCAGCTTACGAAACGCGCCGATCTGAGCTACACTTTCTCAACTTTCGTTTTCATGCGTGACAAGAACGTACAAACATACGTTCATGTCCTCTAGTTAAACTACAATTACAGTAGTCCTTTAGAGTAAATTACACTCTCACACACTTATTAGAAAGCACAACGGTGCATGAGTTGCTCGAATTTACAGTAAACCTAACGAGCTAGCCATATGATCAAAGACGCCAGGAAGATACTGGACTACAGGCAGCTTGGGTACATTTCTACCTCGCTTTCTTAAAGTTCAGTCTGTAGTCATACTGTTGATTATCCACAGATTAGTTAAACTTGTAATTATAATGCATTGTACGTTATGTCTCTGTGCTGATCTTGACTTTTGACGGCAGAAACGTGGCGTGTTTTTTCACATTTACTTGGTTTGATTACTTTCGTATGCATACTGAGACCAGTTAACTGGATATTTTTAAATTTTTGCATAATATATACGTGTGTATTAAATGTATACGAAGTTGATGAAGATATACATAAGTATTCGAGTGAATTGATGACGTGTTTGGCATACTTTTTGGCGAAAATGTATTTTTTGAGTTGTGTTAAATTGTATATTTTGTCTCCAGATGTGAAATCAGTTGTTCAGTGATGATGATCCCGTATGAAATAAAGATCAGGATATGTTTTCTTTTAGCTTTAAGGTTCTCGAGACGGTGAGGATATCAATTGTGGTCTCAAGGCTTAATATTTTGCCACATCCCAGAGGATAACAATTAACATAACAAATAATGTGAGGGTTTTTAAAACCAGCTTATTTTTTGGTAATATGGGTTACAATATATGATTTCTTCACAGAAAATCTTAAATGACTTTCGGTTTGGGAATTGTAGTGCCCTTAAACTGTGAGAAGGAAAACGATATAGCGGATCTGTTTAAGGGAACTTGTATAATTATTCAGTCAGAAATTTTATCTTCATGTAGTCCTTATACTGTATAAAAATGTATGTGTTTTATGTGATTGTAAATCTTGGCTCTTAGTTCTGAGAGAAAGATTGAAAGTGAAAGTGTCCTAACATAAGGAACTTAGGAGAATATTTGAACCTAACAAAGGTGAAGCGTCTGGTAACAGTTACATAATGCACTAAAACGCACTGGAAACAAAAAACTGGCTCTGTTCATTACGACAGTAGTTGCTTTTTTAAACAGTAGGGGGGAGAACAACATATGAAATGTTTACTCCTTTCCAGCGGTTAGTTACGTTCTTCACTCAGTCAAAGCGTATTATCAGTTAGTTGTCAATATAGTTAATAGTGTGCAGCTTTTACAAGTTACTAGTGTTATTGCTTAAACTTAAATGTGTTATAGAACCATGCAAAGGTGGTATAATGTGTTTGTAATACAGTAATTGATGCAAAATAACTCTTCAGTTTCACGGGGTAAATCGTTGCTTAGAAAAGTTGCAATATTATTTTAGTGTCGTAAAGTAAGTTTATTTCTTTCGTGCAGGTAAGTCAGTGGAATTTACGTAGAATCTATATGTAACTTATTGTTATACAATTCATTGTCATATAATTACCGCTCTCAGAATATTCCGTATCGACGTCAACAATCGAATCCGGGGCTTTTAAAATACGAAGTTGGAATGCTGATTAGTCAGCCAAAGCTCTGAAGACGTTCTGAAGTGAGTATCATTGCCATGTAAACTACAGAATGTCCGAAAAATATCTTTACTCAATACTGACGTATGTAATTGTTATTTGTTTACATCTTTTTGGGACACACTGTATAATCAATAAAGTAACGTTATTGCAGCAGAAAACAGCAGCGATCATATTCGTTGTGGAAGAGTGTTTGAATATTTCGCATTTGTATGTGTAAAATACATACGAGTTTTCGAACTTTGTCTCTGCCTTTCTCTTCAAGAGAAATTACTCTGCTAAATAACACTGATCATTACCATTGGTAATAATTATAGCTTTATCTTTCAGATGACACTAGGTTGAGGCTAAGACTGTATTTATCTTTTGTTTCAAATTGAAACAAGCTTTATCTTTGGTATTTGACCTAGCTTTATATTTGTCATTTAAATGGGTCTGGATATCTTATAAATTTAGTGTAACATTTCTTTCATCTGAGTGGTTAGAGGATGCACTCTCTTCACTTAAACCTCGTGACGAAGAGTAAGCCTTTCTTTCCTTTTACGTTACTCGTTCATTTCTTTCATTATCTCTTATTCATTCCTCCCTTCATTTTTTTATTTTATTTCCTTTCTGACGGATCCAACATATATTTGTCAATCGAAGAACTTATTTGTGGAAATCTGCATTTTCATTTTTAAAACCCCCTTCGCCCCAAAATTAATACCGTTGGAGCTCTGACTGAAAACTCCGGGTAATTTCAGATTTACTGATATAGATCGATCACCTGTCCAACATGATACATGTACAGTGCAATTAATTTACTGTTCCAGAACGTATGGATATTTCCTTATCAGAGTTTGGAATGGAACGTTGGTCGGGTAAAGTGGCGCTAGTAACTGGAGCCAACTCAGGAATAGGTGCTGCCGTCACCCGGCGGCTTCTTAAACTAGGTCTGATTGTTGTTGCTCTAGACCGCAATATCGAACTTCTTCAGGTGTGTATGTTAGCGAATTCTTGCGGTCACATCTGAAAGTACTGATATTCACCGGACTGAAGTTTGGAATACACAGACATGTATTTAAAAATATAGTCGCTCACCTTGTCAAGAAATTCCCCTCATTTTACACAATCCGAAGGCTCTGCAAAGGAATCCACCACTGGACCCCATCTTTAATCAAGTCCACATCATCACACCCCGATTCTACACGAATTTATTAATATTATTTCCAAGATTCCGAAGTGGTTTCTAACGAATTTTTCACCAGTTTTTTTTTATGTGATCAAATCGCGGAAATTGTGATGACTTGCACTTTTAGCACGGGTGGGGAAATAATAAATATGTTCAAAAATTTTGTCAGATGACCTCATGGAAAGGCCTTATGTAGGAAAACTAGACTTTGATGCGGTGACGATGTTAAAATGGATCCTGCAGAAATAAGGTATGAAGGTGTGGACTGGATTAAAGTGTGAGCGAGTTTTGAGGTTCTAATGATGGTGAAAACGTCGTTGTTGGTCTTCTGGGTGGTAATGCCATGTGTATTTATAGGTAGACACCAACGATTCGGAAGAACACTGTCTCCATCTTCAGGTGGCTCAGATTAGAATCCAAAAACGAATTTTTAACACGATGTTGAACCTTAATGTCATGCGCAAAATCAAGACAAATATTTTAACAAAACGGATAAATGGAGATAGCCTTTGATTCTTGATTACCGTAATGTTTTAGTGTAACAGGAGGTAACGGAAACAAATTTAATTTCTACAGGAATGGGCTACAAAAGACGGTAGCTTCGGGCAATTATATCCGAGGCAATGTGACCTGTGTAATGAGAATGAAGTTCTGGAGACATTCCGATGGATCGAAACATGCTTGGGAGGTGTTGACATACTCGTAAACAACGCAGGAGTCACTGGTCAGAACAGCCTTATCGGTGAGAACTAACGATCCGTTACTCCGTTAAAAATTAATTATTTATGAGTGTGTTGCAGTCTATTGCGATCTTAAACCGCCAGTCTATAAGGATATTTTTTCAGAAAACATCGGTGCCTCTGTTTGTTGAAAACGCAGGGCGATTTATTTATTGAAAAATTCAGTGTGTGTTTGTGAAATATCAACTCAGTGTGAAAATGTAGGAATATAAACTATTTTGTGCATAGGAGGTCTCAAAAATTTGTCATAAGTACGGTTCTAGAACTTTACCTTAATTTAGAAAGGGTTTTTATAAATTATTTACAGGAAGTAAACACATAATGGAGAATTTGTGTCCGTCCACACGTTGTATCTCTAAAGCTGTTGAACGGATTTAGATAAAATTTGGTATCGGAAATTTAGACCCGATTTCATTTGTGAAGATGACTGTTTTCTGGGATGTTGCACCAAGGCGATGATATAGGCACCTTTGAAACGTCGGCAAACTTCTATCAGACTACGGTCCACCATCTCAGAAGACAATGATCTTCATACTCGCCGCCACATATAATACCTACGTTATATGAAAATCAAATCGAACTGTGAAAATTTTCTAGAAAAGAGTTCGTCGTTCAGAAAGTTCGTTGACCTTCACGGCATATAAAATAAATGGATTATTGCCAATGATACAACTTTTATTACCAAGCGCATGAACGAACGTGCTCGTTGCATTGTTTTGCTTGTAGGATGCTGAAAATGCCACTGAATTCGGTAATAAATTCATTTCAGTTGACTGTTTATTTCTCTTTTTGACTTTGAGCCAAGCGTTTTTATCGGATTGCGCTCGACACTGATTACTGAATGTTACATTTTTCACGCAGAGGGTAATCCTGATGAGTGGAAACACCTATTGGACGTTAATGTGGTTGCACTGTGCCTTTGCACCAAAGAAGCCGTAGCCTCTATGCGTCGTCGTAACGCCAAGTATGGACACATTTTTAACCTCTGCAGGTCTGTATAGAAGTCTATGTTGACAGTTTGATTAGAACTACGTTAATGACTGACTTACACAGAGTTTTCTAGGCGGCGCAGCCGTGAAGCGAACTAATGCCTTGTTGATCACACAATATAACTAAGTAGTTTTAGGTTTATGTTCCGTATCACCAAACAGAAATTTAAATCATGAGCAGCAGTTATTACGAATTTGTGAAAAAAATAATAATTTAAAATTCACGGCACAACAGTGCTACGGCTTGTTTAAGAGTGAAGACAATTTAGAACTCGCAACGTAGCTGTCCTGTTGACTTGGAGCCGCGGGGGAAGAGGACCTGAAGTCTCCAGTCTTGAAGCATAGAATTTGGTGACGACTACCAGAGCTGTCTACTGGGTACAGCCGTACTTTCGCAGTGCGCAGAAAGGCTCTGGAGCGTGAACTAGTTCACTTAGTTCAGTACAGTGTTTAGGTTAAACCTCGCGTACTTCCTTCGAAAGGACAGCTTTTATTTAGATTCACTTCCTTTGTGGAGGACTCGGAATTGCTATTCATATTGATATCGGCTTCAGACTATTCATCACTTGATTCAGATATTTTTTTCATATAAAATCGCTTGCAAGAACTTTGCTGCAGAAAGATGGCAGTGTAAATAAATGAAATTATGTGCATCTGCTACAGAGAAAAATATAATAATATTGAAATGGAACTTTCGGTTTGGCTTTAGAAGCCGATTGGGTTACTTTTTAATGCATAAGCCTACTTTTCTTTATTCTAGATGGAGATGGGCTTTTCCATTTGGGACCTGCTGTGTTGTTAAATTGGGTTCTTCAATTAAAGTGTTGTATGTTTTAATTTATAGTTTTGGGCTAGGATATTTGATGACAAAATGTTGTGAACTGAATGGAAGCTAATATTACGCATAAAACAATTAGCAGCATTATGGTTTTATATGTGGCAATTTATAGTATTCAGAAAGCAAACAGATTACACGGCCTTTCCGTCCGAAAGGTAAACACCGGACATTGTAACTGAATAAATAGTTCAGGGCGATGTTTTTAAGCAGTACCCTGGCTCACATGGTGCATCCGTTCGGCCCATTGCACTTCTACGCCGCCACCAAACACGCCGTGAGTGCGCTGACTGACGGTTTGCGCCAGGAACTCACAGAAGTCAACACCAGGATCCGAGTCACGGTAAGGAACAAGCAGACCTTACCTGCACCGTAACTAGATGGTCGTAGTACTCACATAGAATGCCTTATAGGCCCATGAGTTTTCATCAGAATCAGGCTGCGAACTCATGATTTAGGCCCAAACGCGAAAAACTTCATTTAGGTTCTTCAAGTGGCCCTTAAATTGAAATAACAAAGTCCATGTAGTCCTTAAGAAGCTGTTAGTCGCATTACCAGTCCAGAAACTTCTCGTCTTGTGTGGAATCCGAAGGTTCGTTACCGTGTTCAAAAAAGCCTAAACGTCGTCTCTGTCCAAGGTCAAATAAATTCAAACAATAATTTCTACCCCTCTTTCTCTGAGGCTCATCTTAATAATATTCTTGTTCCATAGACTGTTTGCTTGTTGCCAAATTTTCTAACAAAGGAACTAATTTTTTTTACTGCTGTTGTATAATATAATAATACAGACCTTAAGATTATTCGTTGTTGCTGCAGATAACATAAGTAGTTTTTTTTAATTTTCAGAAAAAAGTTTCCTTTGATTACACTTTCTTCGTGCAAAAATGGCAGTTCTTTTGTCTTACATTATGGTAGGTTCATTAGGAGACATTATTTTCTCCGATCACACAAAATCCTCTCGTCTGCGACTACGTCTCCGAAATGTCCCCTTTCTTTTAGATATTCCAAGTAAATTTATTTTTTTATTTTTTTCGCTCATCTCCCAAATCAGTTCTGCAGGTCCTGTCCATCTCATCCTCCTTTTTGTGATCACTGTGATGATATTTGATGAAGAGCCATGTATAAATCTGGAGGAACCAGAGTATGAAGCATAAATAAATTAATTATAATATCTCATTTCAACTCATTCCAACTTAGTCGCTAAAATTAAATATCTGCAGATTGTCGCAACCTGCAGTTAATTGTACGTCTTAATTCCGAGGCGTGAAAATTATAAAGCGTGCACCTTGGAAGTCGTGACGTCCATTTCAAATTAAATTTGTTATAAGTATTTCACGGTGAAGGAACTCAGATTCAAAATGTCTCTGTGTGTAATTTTCAGAGTATAAGCCCTGGGCTGGTGAAATCTAACATATTTAAGACGTGTCTAGGGCCAGACATTCACGAGACAGTGTACAAAAAGCCGTCTCTGGACCCCAGTGACGTGGCGTCCGCCATCGAATACGCCCTGAGTTCTCCCACACACGTACAGGTCAGTTCGATTGACGTCTAAACGGTTGAATGTGGATTATCAGCAGCGTCCAGAGAAGAGCAGTCATATTCTAAGATATAATTAATGCACTTGCCTGCCCCCCCCACAAAAAAACAATCTCAATCAGGATATACTCTTTATAGACCGACATTCAAACTTAGGATCTTACGTTTCAAGAAAGAGTGCTAACCTCTCGACTGGGATACAGGACCATGGTTCAAAACCCATCAAATTTAATTTGTTGTTTCCGGTTTCGTGCGTGTGCAAACCTAATTTTGTATAACGTATCAAGGTCATTATTTCAGTGTATTTTATTGTTACATAAACGAAATTTCTCAGAACAGCGATGTTGATATTATTATGCAAATAAATTTTAAAAAACACAGAAAATGTAGTAGAGAGCAATGACATTTTATTCAAAGAATTTCTGTGATATTACATCTGTTAGCAAAAAAGGTAAGGAACGCGCGCGCATTATGACACCGCAGGTCTATTATTCTTTACAAAATGATAAATGTAAACTAGAAATAAGATATCGTGTAGTATTTATTGTATATTTTATTATTTAACTGAATTAATTTTTATTTTATCCAATTAGGTTGTTAAGAACTTATTTAAGCAATTTATTTTAAACTTGAAAGCCATTAGTTTGTTGTTGTTTTTTACAGGTGAATGAAATTGTTATCAAACCAATGGAATCACTCGCCTAGTACTTCAGCAGCTAAGGGACTTATTCTTCACTTTTTACCGATGGTTATTGCAAATTACATAGAGCTGTTCACGTAAAACTTTGACCAGCTACTTAGTGTAATCACCTTTTTTGGATGTAACTCTACAGGTTTATATATTGTTTGGCATGGTATATTATGAAGTTATTAAGTTCACTGTCTTTAAGTTAATCTTGCGCTGTAAGAGTTTATTACTGATCACTAGAAAAGACCGGTTGATGTTCAATGGGGAATGATCTCTTTCGTGTCTTCATTCATAATCTCCACTCTTCCTTGCTTCTTTGAAACCTTAATCCCCATTATAAATACTTCTAGAAACTTCCTAATGATAACAACACCTTTAAAATAGAGCATTCTGCCTTCTAGTGTCATTACTGAGAACGTGGTCAGCTTTACACGCAGACCTTGCAATCACAACTTTATATTCGTCATGACAATAAATGCTGTGTCTCTCACCTAATAAAGGACAGATATGCTATAACAGTTCCGAGAGAGTCTGCCTCTGTCAAGTTTGCTTAAAATTGTGCTTGAAACTGTAATGTTAAGCAGAGTTTCCTACCGTGGTTTGTTGAGGCAGGTAGGCCAATTGTGTAGCAGAGAGTTAAGATTGATGGTCTTGCATTTTAGAGCACAAAAGAAAAATAACTTCGAAGACAACTAAAAATAGAACGCGTTCTAGTATTTTCGTGTGACAGGGATTCGAAGCGGAACGGTATTTTTTTTTTCGAGTACCTCAACAAAGAGGGAACAAAAGAAAACCTTCTCGACCCAGTTTTACCAGTTTGGTTAGCATCAAAGAAGCGTTTCTGAATCTGAGTAGCGATCTAGGAGGACCTGATTTCGGTGAGGTGTGAAATAATGTCGTGCTCTTAATTGTCGTTATCATCACTGGAGAAACACATGACACTAAAGCAGGGCACACAAACACGGACTGAAAAATTGATCTTTCTCGTTCTCTCCAGTCATCACCTCTTTCTCACAGTTTAAGCTGCAAATGTTAAGTGACAAACTCCCGAAATTTGCACCTCGTTACAAACCAGACTGAAATAAAGACATAGGAAGGCCATTCAAATGATGGTTATTAAATCAGAATAGCGGTTGAGTCTAAATCTACAGAAAGAAGAAAAATTTAAGTTGCAGATTGTTCTATCTTGTTTACTGATGTAGATTAAGACATGCCAACGTGAAACAGGAATGTCCTGTTGAAAATAAAAGAATAAATAGTTAAATAAAAACAAATAACCGAAGAAAACTTCTGTGTCATTTGTAACCAATATTCTATACGTTTCAAGACTTATTTTAAAGTGGAATTTATACGCATTTGCTGTGGGCGGCTTTTGATATATTGATAGCAGGTAATTAAAATGTAGAGAAGTCAGGTGACCTTTAGTGATGTGATGCTTATAACATACTTATTGAAAAATTGAGAGATTTAAAGCATCTCGATACCTCAATGAAACAAGGAAAGCAGGACAACAGTTTAGGTCAGATAGCACTATATATAGATTCCAAGTGTTAAAGAAAAACGTTTCCATGATTTTGGAGCAGACTGTTGTCAGATTCTGAGGTTAATTTAAAATCGAACGTGTTGACGTTTGTGGGTTATTGTTACTCCACTGGACCATGATAATCACTCGTCCAGTCACCGTCTATCAAGATTTCTCATAGCCTTTTTCTGAGAGCGCACGTTTTGACAGCCACAGTCTGAACTAACCATTCGATCTCCGGTGCCCGGAACCAACAAAAAGAAAATTAGATGTCCGTTGTGAAGAGGGATCGTTGCTTGACACAGTTTGCTATTGCATCTAGAAATGAACAACTCTGATAGGTGACACATGGTGTTGGTTCATAGGGCTGTTTATTAATCGTGATATTTTCTCGTGATAGTTACAGTACAAAATGCAGCGAAATACGTAGATACGACGTCAGATTTCAAATAAAAGAACTGTCGTCACTGTTACGATAAAGAACAATTCAATATCAGTAATTATAATATAAAATAGTAGGATCACAACTGATTTCTCCTTTACCAGCATTTCTTAATCATCAAATGTCCTCAGGACTGAATTTATAACGATAGTGAAATTGATTTGCGTCTTCTAGGTTTCGGAAACTTATTGGGAAAGAGGCAGATAAGATAATCATGCAACTCGTCGATTCTTATCGTGATCGATTCCTTGGTTGCCTAGGAATCATCTCCATATGACCCAGGAAGTTCTTGAGGACAGTATATAGTTTTGAGCCATTAGAAAGATTTTAGTTTTCTGTCAAACAAACAGTATTTTTTATGATCTGGAGCTTTCATGGCAACTAACTATAATGAATTCTACTCGGCCTACCAGCCGTGCCAGGTGGTTCAAAGGCGAAAGAACCAAACAACGTTTCTAGAACCATCTTTGAAGCCTGGTAGATCGAAAAGAGTTTATTAAACAGCATAATTTAAGGCTTGGGGGTTTTGAAAAGGCCATTATGACCCTCAACATTGTTCAGTTTTCTCTGTTGTCCTGTTACCCATGCGATTTCATCAGCTCCCTGTTCACAAACACAATTGTGCTGGCCCATTTTATAGGAACAAACGCTTATTAGAGTTTTTAAATTGTCAGTGACGCCGTGCGCACAATTACAAATGTGGAACAAGGGATATTAAGAAGGGTGTGAGAAGTGGGTTATAATAAGACGCTGAAGAATAAAGGCGAGAAGACGTGGATAATTATGAAGAGTAACGCAGACGAATAGTGGAGCAAAAAGTCGTAAAATACCCCGATTTTATATACCTGTACGTGCTTCAAGAATTAAAATCTAGTTCGCTCCGTTGATCAAGCAGAAGTCGACTTCGTTGGTTGGTTTGTTATGTTCTACAAGTAAATTGAGGGCAAGACATTGAAAGGATATGAAGGAGTAGGGAAGGGTTTTAATGACAAGCACCAGCCGGTCAAATGTAGTAGCAACACGGAAAGAAAGGAAGGCGGACAAATCACAGCTCAGGGAGAAAAACTAAAAAAAGAGACAAATATTTTATCTTTCTATTCTCCTCTGTAGCGAATAGTTTTATTATTATAAAATACATTTCACAACCTCTTGTTGGTATATTATAAGACTGTATCCCAGAAGATGAACTCAGTTTCCTCGTGATCGGCATACAATGAACTTGAAGTGGTTATAAACAGTGGACTTTTAGTTAAATCTTAGAGTGGTATCTACAGCCAAGGAGTTGGACATCGTTGGATATTTTTCGAAAATACACAGGTCAGTTGTTACGCTATTAATTCCTCATCATATAGCACTTATGTTTATTGTTTATTTTATAGTTTACATGTTGTACTTAAACATTAATTACAGGTGATTAATTTTATTCCCTAAGCAAAATTATTAGAATTATTTTATTATCGTTTCCTGCACGTGCTTTTTTCTTTACTCGATCAGAATTTAAAAGCTTAAGTGCAAATTATACTCACAAAGTAATGATCAGATTAAGTTCAGGGAATGCGCTTTACCATTCAATTCAGGATATTTTATCTTCCGGTCTTACGTCTGGAAACCTGATTCCAGGCAGCATGTCTTAATATTAACAGTAGGGTACTATTATATGCATCGGTTATGGTTTAATCTCGTACGCTAGTAGGATAGTGTCTACGTTATGTGTCTTGTAGGGATTTGATAAGTTTTCCTTGCGTTTATTTTCAGCAGAAATAATTTTAAAACTTTCATTCACTAATGTGGAAATAAGCATCTATAAATCTTACCTTCTATATAAAAGGCTATAAAATTCATTATTGGAAAACTTTCATAATTCATTTTTCGTTAAGACATACTAAATTAATAACATAATTATACACTAAGAAGAACGAGATTTTAATAAGTTTGGGTATTTGTCATACACGTTGTCGGATACACTATTGGTATCTAATTTAAGTGTGTTCGTATAAAACATCTTGTTATTCCGAATAGCAGTATGCCAAGTACTTGAGATAGTAAAGGCTGACATTAATTTTCGTCTTATAGTTTTCTTTCCAAGACTGTACCTTGGACAACAACGTTATGGTCTGGTAGGTTTACGAAGAGGGGGATCATTGCCCTTATATTATTGTTACCTTGTTTAGTTGTTCCCTTTGTATTAATTTTACGAAGAATTGCGTACAGGCATTTTGTTCGGTGGGGTTGGTGAAATTTATTTGACTTTTTTTTTATTCATTTTGAATAAATATAGTTCCGGAAGTACGTATTCATAAACAAACTTCTTTGGTGTTAATTTCCTAAAACACAACCTAAAACTATCATGATTAATTTCATTGTTATTTGTCATCACTTACTAAACAAAATTCCTGGAAATAAGATTTACACAGATGGGGATAATTGCACACCTCGTAGTCATCATTCCATGTACTCATTTCCTTATAGTCTGCATTATTTTAACCATTTATATAGGTTCTACCGTCTGAAAACACTTCAAGTCTTCGAAATAGTTCTTACTAGTCATGAGTTGGAAGTAGAGCAATTTTAGTTAGTTATAGTGCTATTTAATGGAATGGAACGTTAAGACAACTAACATTAAAGTTATGTGTTTGTGCAAATAGCATCTTTGATAACAGACAACGCCGTTAATTATATTGCCTGTTCCTGTTACAGGTTGGATGTGGAGCATGCACTGCAGGAGTGAAAACTTATGAACAATCTGACACTCACCTACTATTATGATTTCAGTACTGGAGAAAGTAATAAATATCAGGTTCTCACTCCTGACTGCTCTTTTTCTATCGCACTCGATGTGCTCTCCGACTACATTGCATTTCTCCCAGTCTCCTGATCGACCACTGGCTCTGTATCGTGCTCCAGCCCCGTATCAAGAACCTGGGAAAGCGCGTCTCAATTCTGTCATTATTACATCAAGGCCATTCTCAATCGGAGATGAACTAAACAATACTGTGGGATCAAATGTTGACACCACTACATCTGACCCACAGTGGCGTCGAGAACTCCATGTCACATCCTCACATCATCCCACCAGCCCAAGCACCACAGTCCTTCCTCGGTCGTCAGTCCATATTCCTCACTTCTCCATTGATTGCACTAATGGAAGACATTGTAGTGAAACAATCAACATAAATACGACACCGTCTCCCACTTTCAAACCATACTCACAAGAAGTCTTGGAAAAATTCCTTAACGACTATGCTGAATCTAAATTAAATTCTGCTAGGCAGTCTTCAAAGAACGAAACATCGGCATCTTTTGTGAAAGTTGGCAGCAGTTACAATAAAAACTTTACTGATAACAGAAGTAAAGACTTAACTGTAGTTGAACCTTCAGTGGAACCAACCAATCGATTGGCAAACCTGTACCTTGAGGATGAGGAGTATCAGGACTCTGTATCGGCTGATGGTAAATCGAAACCTCACTGGAATCTGATTCACGCCCAACATCATAATCATCCTTATGACGACCGCGACGGCTGGGTCACCCTTGAAGCAGTTCCATGGTCCTCCAGCAAAATCTCGAAATGGCAGTCTTCAAACACAGGCAATAAACGTCCCCAGTGGACCAAGCCTTCAGACCACTGGGATAATAGGCCGTCAACACAAAATTGGAGTCCAGAAAAGCCTTTGAAGCCATGGGACAGACCTCAGTATGGTGATAGGCCAACAGATTGGAAGTATGAAAAACCAATAAAACCACAATACCTAGTCAGTAATCGACCAACAGTTGAGAGTTGGCCACATGAATCTACCCACAACCCACCGTTTCACTTGGAACGACCTGTGAGTGATTACAATTATAAGCCAACCCATGGACTTCATCAACAGTGGATAACTTCGAATCACCCAGATATTATAACTGAAGGAACGCCTGAAAACTGGCCAATGCCTGTAAATCGTCCGGGAGGGGCTGGGAGTTTCAAGCCATGGCCATCTCAGGAAACAGAATATATTCAACATCAAGACCAATACGAGGATGATTACAAATACGAAGCACATCGCAGACCCCCCACTCCTGTCGTGTATCACGACGGTGGGCGTCCTCAAAATTATCCCGACAGCGGTGAAGGTGAATGGGTGTTGCTATCCAGCACGAAAGGATATTCACTACCTGTTCGCCATCACTCATACCAGAGAGCTCTTACATTTAACACAAAACCTATCACTTCCACCCGTTCCATCAAACTTACAGTCCTGCCGGCTCTGAATGGGACGGTGAATACAACAACTTCGCACGGTGGCCTCCTGGAGGTGGAGAGCACCTTCCAGACTGTTGACGAAGCCCAGAGATTTGACGCCTTGAAAAGAGTAGAGAAGAACGATACTAGAGCAGTACCTGTAAGGCTCGTCTCAAGGCCAGTTCAGCAGAAAGGACCCAGCAAAGCTGTCCTGGCTGCTGTGGGCGCGGGCATGGTTCCAGCCACCATGGCACTTCTTGTTCCAATGATGCTGGGACGAAAGAAGAGAAGCACACTGGTACCTAATATCAACGCAACCACAACGTCACCGATTCAGGATTACAAACTCCTGCGGTCAAATAACAGAAAATTAGATGAAAAGAGACGGAAAATGGACAGAGGAACAGCGAAGAGGAAGAAAATGGCGAGAAGAATACATAACCAAACACTTGATGGCTGAATTAATAAGAGAGTTTGACTTGTGGTTTCAGTGAATAAATGTTTCTACACTTTATAGTCTCACTGAGACTACAAGTCAGTGTCTCTTACAAGCAAAATATTCGTCATGTGTTTGGGACGTAGGTCTGTGTAATTCTTCATAGTCAATAATGGCATGGTTATTTTTAATTGATCAGGTTCTTTAATTGCAGTGATCTTGTTTGTATGTTGTTTAACAGTATCGTTTACACAGATAGTTTCGCCAGGTTCATTTATGTGCCTACCATCAGCCAATTGCGGCGGTATTCTTACGACGCACTAATGTTTTCACTGTTTAGGCGTTTGTCTTATTTTTGAAAGATAGTCTCAAATTTTAGTCTTTCTAGCTGTCTACGTTATGTTTTTCTTCTACTTGTCGTCATTTTCCGAGTTGATGGAGGTAGTATGTTCCTCCGAAACGTTGGTACCCATTTACAAGTCAACACGGCCTCATCACCCAGATCGCCATGGACATCTTCACTACCGTGAGAACTTCAAATCACCCAAGATTAACCATGCTTTCGACGCACTTATTTCGCATCGTATCCATAAGATTTCAACATTACAAGCTGTGTATCTCTAAATAATTTTCTAGTAATTTCTTTCCTATAGTTAGTGTTAAGAAAAGCAGAGGATTGTGTATTGAAGAAAAATTCGTGTTTACGCAACATTGCGTTCATTTTTTATAGACGGTGAAATGTGTTTATTTAATATTGCATTTGAAGAAAGTTTTTGAGTTTGTTACATTAAGTGGGTAATTCCAGAGTAAACTAGTTGCTTGAATGAAGTAGTACTGTACAAGGAAATGTAATTTTATAGTTCATCAAAACGACATTATTCTGTCCGTATTAAACTGTTTATTTTTCTCTGGACAATAGAATTGAGACTAGTTAGATTAAGGTAATTTATACTCTGTATGTGATTAAAATTATTATTTAAAGTGCGATTTCATCTAGAAGTCTTTATGAATGAATGTTTGCTAGTTTTGTCATGATAATGTATTAATAAACACTGTTGTAACTTATTACAAATTTCAATAGGCAAATCATATTTCGTGTCTCGTTAGTAGTTTCACAGGAAGTATAATTATTTTCGAATAGTAGATGCCAATTGTTTGTTAGTTTATTAAATGACGTCTTTTAAGTTACATGTGATATAGCTTTAAGTGATGTAGTGAGTGTGAATGTTGTTAAGAAAATTCTACCGAGAGAACCATTCCTTGCCTGTCTTGAGGAAACAATCCAGTATTAGGCTGGAGGGACTAAGGAAAATTACGAAAATTACTAGTGGGTACTATTGATCTCAAAGCCGAGATTTGAAACCGGGATCTACAGAGTAAGCACGCTCTGGTATATGGTTTACAGAAGTTCTTCGCATCTCCCATTTTTCTTACATTCAGTCTGTATTCGTCAAAATTAAATTTAATGTTAGAATGACACATTTTCTTCGTATCACGCGAGGTATGACGTAGAATCGGAAGTGAACATTTACCGTCACATCTAATTTGTCAGTGGACACTAGAGGGTTGAAACGTAATGTAGAAGCTTCCTTACCTTTAATAAAGCTGACCTTGATGGCAATGATTTAAAACGCGACTGCTTTGCTGATAATCTTCGCATATGTTCACATTCTTACCCAAATCCGATCTCTGATATTTGTTAATCGATAAATGTTTCGTGTACAAGATTTCGGCACGTTAAACAGACAGGTTTTCTTTTCGAGCTGGTGTGTATGAGGTTATCAGTAGAAATGTTTCCATAGGAATGAATAATGGGTGTTACAAATGTGGCTCCATCTTTGATAAATATAGTACCTTTATTTATTTTTATTTTGTGTAATTATTCGAACGATTTCTCAATACAGCTGTCTATTATTATATCGTTACAAATATTAATGTGTATCTGTTTAGCAGGAGACTAAGTTATGCATATGGTTCCATATTATTGTGTCTTTATTCTGAAATATAAAAGTTATTCTGTTTTACGGAAATGTATTGAGTTTTCAGTCTTGTGTATATACTGATATTCAATATGACACTGATTGAATTAATGTTTTGTTATATATGTTCGTTTGTTATATTAATGTTAACATAAAATTATGTATTCCAGAGATGTAACTTTTATTTATTAAGTAATAGTAGCATATTACAGACTATAATTACATTTACTTCAAGCAAAATAAAGTATAAACTGTAAAGCATTCAAAATATGTTTAATATACACAAACATTTGAAAATTCAGTGCATTTAATAACATACAAAACCGTCTTTCTCGTCACTGAGGAATAATACAATTCCATGTTAATAATCAACATGCCAGATACAAAAACAATGTCAATAAAATAAACAGGCGCTTTCTTTCTTTTCATTTACATTACGTCAAGCCACTTTTGTTCCTTCAAGAACGATGGTCACTTTATGATCTTAGAACAATAAACATCTTTACGTTCTCTGTCTACATAAGCCATTCCATGTGACGTTAAATATAAGATCTGTAATCAGAAAGATTCCCTCGTATTTAATGACATGCAAATGTATAATCGTAAAAATTAGCTTAAATTACCTACAGTATTTCTACATCTTACTGTTTACATGTTTTCGTTATTTGTGAGGATGCCGTCCTGACTACATATCAAGCCAACCGTACGAAATTCAATACTCTATGGTACTTGGCTCCAAGAAACAGAACATTGCCACACGAATATTTCTTCGATGTTGGTGTTGGTTTTGTGGGTGGTAACGCGGTTTGGACTTGCGGGATATATCTACCTACAAGTCCACACGGCGTTGGCACTCAGATGGTCAACATTGACATCTTCACCGCCGTGACAAAATCAGAAGTCTCATATTTCTATAATGTTCGGATCTAATTGATACATCTATTACGTCTTAGGTAATTTATTACGGAACTGGGTCTTGGTTAATATATTCATTGGAGAGATTAATATAAAAGTTGACTTCACAGGATCAACGTTTTCTAATTACATCCACGTATGAAAGTATAGACACCATTAAACATGTCATAATAATTCAAACGCTCTATATTTAGTAGGATGAACTCATCGACACAGCCTTTCGTTTTTTAAAGTATTTTAATAAAAGATAAAATGCTGAACTTCCGTTGCGTAGTACAGTGAACGATCTTGGGAGAAGAGGTGAAAGTTAATTAAAGTTTAAAAGGCTATTGTGGTCCTCATATTTTGTTTACAGAAACATTTTCCGCAAGTGTGTTAGAAGAGAAGTGTATAGCAAAATCCAATTACTTGAAATACATAACTCTCCTTCATTGATCCCGAGGAATCGTGTGTGAATAACTTAACGTGTAATTTTCAAATGAATTGATTTGTCGATAAATTCAAGTACATATTGTGTAGGAATCAGATGATAAGCTGAATCTTTAATGTGGATTTAAACTGCTAAAAATGTAATTTCTGAAGATACCGTCGTACTGGAAATTAGCACTTTGTATGTTGAAAATAATTCCGCATGAGGCAACAATATTTCTGTAATAAATACATCTGCCATTGGATAATTTCTCGTAGATTTAACTAATTTTTTCGAAACAACAAAATTATATCCAATCGGTCCACGTGTGTTACACTTCATTTCTAAACCCATATATCACTTTTAATTCCTCAATAGTTTAAAATAATTCAAAAATTTGTAATTAAATTAAACTGCCCTGTAAGTCACCTTAATCATACTAGTTTGCTGCTTTCTCCTTATATTTTACTCATTTGTGTTCGTTTTTATCAGTGACCTATCTTTTCAAGTTCCTATCCTGAAACTTCTTGCGCGAATTGACCTTAGAACTATTATAATCCATTCGTCTCTGAACTCCCTCTATGTAGTTCGTCAATGCTTGGGATGTGCTTTTCAATAAGTTTAGCCCCATTTGTAGTTTAAAACGTGCTATACGCCGAAAGAGACCCAGAAGCGAAAACTTTGTTTCTGGAATTTTAGTTGTGTCGATTTGCGAATCTTTTGTTGAGGTCTCGTCAAAAACTGTCGTAATTTCTGGAGTTGTTCCGTATTCTGCATCTTCGTCTTCCTCTATACCAGAATCTTCACCATCAGTATCGTCACTGTTAAATCCTGTCGTGGTAGATAATATGTCTTCGAGAGTTGTACTTTCAATCGGTGATGCCGTACCCTGAACGACGTTTCTCGTTCCTTCAATCGAATCAGTTGTCTCTCCTCCATTTATTGTTGACGTCTCTGTTTCTGTTATTTTGCTTCCTACGTCTTGTTTTGCAGTTCCTCCACTAATTTTCGTATGGCCACTTAATGTCACCATATTCTTTGGTACAAAGTATGAAGACACTGAATTTTTCTCATGGCCAGGATGGTTTTTAGTCTGATTCTGTCTCGCGTTTCCTTTCAAATTATTACTGTCAATTTCATTGTCTCTTATATCATCATCGGAAACTTTAAGGTTTGTAGGCATATGGACATCTCGCCTACGTCTTAAACTTCTAGGTCCGTGTTCAACAAAACCTGAAATGATCGAACCTCTCTTCTGAAGCTCAGGAGATACTCTGCTTGAGATATCAAGCTTATCGCCGTACTCCATGTCTCTCTCGTGAATTCCAGCACTTCTGTCCTCGACCATTTGCTTTCTGTGTGGTTCGTATGTTCGTTGACCCGAGCTCACTTCAGCTCTTGAAATATTTTCAATTAGTTTATGCCCTTCCGACTGCTTAGTCTCTGTTTCTTTTTCCTTTCCTTGTAACCCCGATTGTCTTCCAATAGAAACAGCAATAACGGTACCCCCTGATCGTGGCTGTGTGCCTATAATATCTCTGTACTCTTTACTGCTGTCGGAAATACCTCTTCTGTACTGCAAATTTTCGGCAGAGTTGCTTTCAGTTTTATGTTTGTTTTCTAAAGATCGTTCTGTGCTCCCTGAATGATACCGCCCGGATTTACTGTCCACTTGCACATTTCCGTGTATCTGCCCTCCTACGGCTGTCAAACCCCCATAAAGATTTCGCGTATATGGCTGTGACTCCACGTAACTTGGCGTATAGTACGGTCCTCCGTATGCAGTGGTCTCTGTGCCCAAATGATGGTGTGTATTGCTATTCACGCTTCCCGCTGTGTATTGCTTTTTAGCTGCATTTACAGTTCCACTGTACACGAGTTGTGAATCTCTTACTGAATCTCCTATTTCTCCGCTCCTTGTCGCCATTCCTCCATATTGAAACCTATCTTGCGTGTTACCGGTGCCGAAATTGCTTCCATAATTTTGCTGGCTGCCACGTGAGAACGTCTGCCCCGCTATGTTCTCGCCTGCACCAGTGTAACTTGCAGTCCCCTGCTGTGCAGAATCGTACCGCACCCCTGTCTGTTGACTGTTAACACCCTCAATCCTTGCTCCGTACCTTACACCTTGTCGAATCTCGTGCATTGCCTCTCCTGCCGGACTGTATGTGTGCATGCCCTCTATGCCAACGTCTTCTGTCTTGTATTTGGATCCTTGCCCATTCATCTGATCGCCACCAATCCCTGGTACCCCAGCATAGCCTGTTGTGTCCTGACCTATCCCACCATACGTGAATTCACCTTTATCATTCATACCCTCTATCAGTTTTCCAAATACTTCCTCTTCTGATTGACTGTTGTCGATTTCGCTTTCATATTCACCATGATGATAGTATGCATTGGGATTCGTGTGATGAGGAGACACTTCTTCGTAAGTTCTTCTTGTGGCAAGTCCTCCACCGAAAGGATACATGATTAGTCCAGCAAGACCAGCTGTAACCACAAGCCCAATCAGCCCTACTCCAACCGAAGACATCACCTCTCTTGCAAGATAGTTGTATATTCTAGTCGATAGAGGGCGTTCCTTTGTAGCCAGTTTGTTGTTAGTTGAAGTAGCGTTCAGATCACCAGTTTTGCTCTCAGGGTCTTCGGTTACTTCTGGTCGGTTAGTGGGTCGTCTACGTCGATTCTTAATCTTCTTTCTCTTTTTGTTCCCTCCAGTTGGACGTCTGCGGCGCTTCGTCGTGGTTTCTACAGTTGCTTCCGTGTTGCTGTCTTCCATGTCGTTTTCTTCAGAAGAGATGGTTTCATTTTCAGCAGTAGTGACTGCGGCTATATGTCTGACAGGTTCATCAGTGTCTTTATAACCATTTGTTGTCATTAAAATTGGACTTACTGTTGTCACTCTCGGCTGTGTTTTCTGGTTGTTGTTTTGTTGGTTAACAGGGTATCGTTTCGGAGGGGAACTTGGGATGGGAGTTGTTGTGATGGGTGTGGTAGATACAACTTTTGATTTTACTGTCGTTGTACGTGTTGGGTTTGGTTTCCGTGTTTTCGTAAGTTTAAACATTTCGAGTGTTTCATTTTCATACAAATGAGGTTTTCCTACTGGAGTGTGTGGCTGTGACGATAGGCTTACTATTCCAGCAGGTTTTCTTGTAGATATTGTAGGACCCTCAGTGTTCACAAGGGGGCGAGGGCCATAATAATACGGCTCTATAGTTGACTGTCCAAAGCCACTGCTAGAAACTTGATTCGAGACTTGAGTCACCTCTGATGAATCAGCCGTTTTCAAGGGTGCTGCTGTTGGTGTGGTTTGTGTAGCTTTGCGGTTCCCTGGGGTTGGTGTTTTGTTAGTCTTCCCTTTGTTTTGAAGATGTGAAGGCGTCGTTGGGGGACTGCTGCCACTAAGAAGGACCCAGGTTGACACACCTTCAGATGACGTAGTCTCATGATGTGGTTTCGATGTGGTCATCGTCGATGTAGGTTTCCTTTTTTGAGAAGCTGATGTTGTAGTCTGTCGTGTGATAATCGGCTGAGCTTGTGTAAGTTTATCAATAGTTTCTTCTACGTCGTCTTCATCTTCAATTATGACGGGAACAGCAATTCCTTTGTGATTCATCTCCTCTTCGGTACCATCGTTGCGATGTTCGTATACAGGAACTTCTGTTGTTTTCGGCGATAATTTTGCATGTTGATTATTCTGCTTATATTTTATTTGTGACTTTAGTTTAGGTGGCGTTCTTACGTCCTCGTCCACCATTGTATCTCTGCTGTCTTCGTCACTGTATCTTTCACTTTCGTCACTGTCTCTTTCGAAATAGTGTGATCCTAGCAGTTGATTTGCTAAAGACTTTATAGAATCTCCCACAGGAGAAGACTGCTTGGCACGCCCCGTATTGTTGACAGACGTTTCTAAAAGAGTGGCATTGTTGTAAGGGGTTGTCACTTGCTTGGTATCTGCTGTGCTTTCACTCTTCCCTCCTCTCTGTTTTCCATCATCCCCTTTCTCAAGCCTGACTCTGTAAATGACATCAAATTTCCAATAAGAAAAATATGTGACAAATATGACTAATATCATATTTGAACTTGTAGCCAAATCACTGTTATACCTCCAAGCCAGACTTGGTTTGGGGCAGTGGTTGAAGGTAAGGTGACTTAGGAATCGGTTTCTAACTTGTCCATAACGACAGACGAAAACGTTTGCTACAGAACAGTACACATTTTTTACAATCAACAAGTAGCAGAATCCACCAATTCCAAGAAACGTGGTCCAATAATGGAAACAGAGCCACTTATCAGTTCTGTATAAAAGCAGATGGTCGTAATACACTGTCGAAACTATATTCCAAATAAAATTGTTCACATACAGTAATTATGTTAACAACGTATCCTTCTTCAGAGAGCGATATTGGGAGACAAGTAGAAGGAGAAGTGTTACCTGACAGAATTACAACCGTACTCTGATAAAGTTACAATAAGTCGAGTAGATTATTTAGTTACGCTGTTTCCATTGTAGAAATTGTCATCTAATGAAACAATGGGATGATTTTTTAGAGAGAATTTAGAATGGTGATTGAAGGAGGCAGTCGTGGACTATTTCAACGCACTGACTCAGGACATTCGTCCTTGTACTCTCCGCCGTACGAACCTGAAACCTCACCTAAGGCACTGTGTGCTAAAAGAGCGATTGGATTGCTTATCCGGGGCACAATTTTTTACATCATCACAATGATCATGGCGGACTGCTTCACTACCTATCTACTCACTTTCAAAACAAAACTTTGGCCCGTGCCAAAGCGATTTTTCTGTCTAGTTGCTGAACGCCTCTGTTACTTACGACCAACCTCACGTTTTCTTTGCCCCACCCGATATCGCTCGCTGAAAAGAGGTGCATAATTCAGACACGCTTCGTATTTGGTTAAAATTAGCATCAGGCTGTGTACAGTTTTCCAAGGGGATTGATTATAGGTTAGTAAACAAAAACAACTTGTAATTGTTAGTATGAGTTTAATTTGGTTAATAAGGTTAATACATTCACATGTTACATAATAAAGCACGATACTAACAACATAACCGTTTTAAATTCTAATCAGTAATTAGATCAATGGATTAGTCAGAGCAAGTTATTCCATCACCGTGTTAGGCCGACATGTCCTACTTTACAATACCACAAGACAAGAACTGTATTATTCACTGCTCTTTGCTCCATAACAATTGCATAATCCCTTGACCGTAACTTCCTGGAGAATCAGAAAATTATTCCGTATTCACAGAAGTGCATTATTTTAATATACCTGTCGGTGTATAGAACAAACAGTTACATAAAAATAACACATTTCTCTTCAAATATTCCCATTCCAGCACTTTCGTATCCCTGGAAAATTTACCTTCACCGTAAGTGATGCAGTAAACTGTGTTATGAGTTTTAAGATGATTTATTAATGTTCCATTTTTTAAAAGACACTTTGGGGTTTTAAACTTCTATGTCCCTCTGTTCAGAATCATGTAGATATAAAAATAAAACTTATCAAGGAATGTTTGTGGAGCAGATAGAAAAATCTGTATCATTTTTCAAGAAAGGAGAGTTTAGATTCTAATTCTACATAAATTAAAATGCAATTTAATTGTTTTCAGTACTTTCTCAACAAACAAAATTCCAATCTGCGCAGATATATTTCCTTAAGCAGCTTATTTAGTCACAGCACTGAACAATTTAAAATATAAGATATTAGATCATTTTAAAAAATACATAAGATCTTTGAATAATGATTTCTGGAGGTATTCCTTAAACAGTTGAAAGTACTGTAGAAGTAGTTTGGCATCGATTTACATAAAAGATTAAGTCGTCTGTGATTTCACTTAGTTTTTGTTTTGCGCAAAATAAACTGAAAACTTAAATTTCCTTTGTGAGTTTGGTAATCCAGACGAGAGCCATAACGCTTTAATTTTATTATGAGGCCTGAGATATGAGCTCTTTTAATAGAAAAATTAACACTCAACGCAGCCAGCTTAATAATATTTCGTTAGGCGTGTGTTGCACGCAAAATGAAAGCGCGGAAGTGTATTCTGTTATTCTCGAATCTGTCATATGTACAGAATACCTCTTCTACACACGACTCGATGTCCTTCGTGCTGCCTGCTGCATAATCATAAGCAGTTTTGTGTACTATTGTCATCTGCTAATATCCTAGACTACCAGAAGCTCTATTTTACTCTGACAGCTTCTTTTTCTCAGAATCGGATAAACACTCACTCCACGACTTTGCTTAGGCCTTTTGCTATCTACCAAGTATTCAACTAGACATTTAAAAACTTCATTCAGGCAATTTTACCTGATCGACATGGTTAAAAAATATTTGCATAAACTTCAAGAGTTTCTAGTATTAAATTTCATGAGAATGTTTGTGTGTAAAAAAGACAATACTATGGCAATTTCTTGTAAGTTTCTGTTCACCTGGTTATAAAATGCTCTGAAAAAGTCTTAAATCTTCAAATAACCAGGATACAACGCTTAATAATGCAAACATGAAATTTCTATAGGCAATTTCTCGTTTTTGAACCTGTCGTCTCTGACAGACATTTTGTATTCCGCGTTGTAACAAGAGTATGCTAATGATGGAATAGTTCATCTTTAAAACCTTTGTGTCCTTTATACTGTTTTCCTCTTTATTGGTGGTAACTTTCTGCCAAGAATACACGTGTGCTGACGACAAAATTCTGTGTAGACGCGAGTGAAACTCTAGATGAAGTGTGCATGACTATTTCAATTGTCATCTGCGTCTGATATTTTTACCCCAGACAATCGTAAAGCAGGCTTCAGTTACATGTAGGCAATAATTTTCGAATCGTGATTCTGGTGTCACCTAATTATGTCTCCAATAAAAACGGAGAAGTTGCTCAAATCTTATTCACAGAACGTATTTTCATGTATCACTTCTTAGCCACCACCAATTAATTATGAAATCTTTTCTTTTTCTGCGTCTATTCTTTGTCGACTTTTTTCTCCTAGATGCAGTACCTAAAGTGTCATTCACATAATTTGAAAATCGAACAGTATTTAAACTACGTTCAAATGTTATAATTGCTTCATGAACGAAGTCTTCAGCAACGCAATCAGCGGTACAATAAGAGCGTCTTCTACGCGGCTTTGGGGGCGGGTATGATAATGCTTTCTTCTCAAGTCTCCCCCTGCGGCCTTTAGACCTCCAGCCCACGGCCCAAGGATACAGCAACGCCGCAATGCCAATACCACCAGCCATTATGACCATAACTGGAGCTAGCATAAAATACCAGAGTGGATATTGAAGAGGACTTAACATGCTCGAAACCACAGACGTTACCGAATTGAAAATAGTAGTTACAGGCTGCACTGGTTCGCTAAATACTATGGAGGGTTTGTATGTTGTTACTGTTCCTTCGTAAATATCTTCAATCAATGGCGTGACAGAAGTCTGAGTGGTGCTAGAGGGGCCAGACACCACTACATTGTTGTTAGTGACCCCTGACGTAATCATGATGTTAACATCGGGACATATTTCTTTATTGCCTGCAGTCAAATTTCCGTTTGCGGTAATAACAATATTGGGACAGTTTGAAGGTTTTGAAGATGATTCGTGCGAGGGGTGTGGTGTCGTGACGTAAGAATGATCTGTATCTCCATGTGACGAAGGGTAATGATACACGGGTGTGGACGGTTTGTGAGAAACCGTTGGGCGAGGGGTGATGAGAACTACTGGGTACATCGTGGTTGACGGGGACGGGGGACCGCTGTTCTCGGGTTCGTATCCTCCATATGTAGGCCTGTGATTAGGGTAATGATTGTTAGATGGTGGTTTTGGTGTATGGGGTCTGTTTTCAAGTACCACAATGCCTGGTTTTGGTGGCCGAGTGGGATAATAGCTGTCTTCAGGAGGAGGTATTGATGATGGTTCATAATCCCAGTGAGAACTGTGAATTGTGACTGAGGGCTTCTTGATTACGCCAATATACCCCCCACCAGGTTGGTGATGCATTGTGACAGACGGTTTGTGAGGGCTGACCTGGGGAGTCCATGCTGTGGGTTTTGGCTTCTTATGCCCGCTTGTGTACGTGTGATAAAGGATCAAATCGTCCAGTGATCCAATGCCAGAAGTCCCGCCAGGCCATCGCTTTGTTTCGGACGATGAAGCCTTACTAGAGTTCTGATGAACCGTTTCTACTTTATCTAAATCTTTATTGGGATATTTATTATTTGGAATACGCACGTCTTGCATGTTATTAGAAAGGAAGGTATTTACTAATGCGCTGTCGTAGTGGTATGTTTCAGATAATTTTGATTTCATCATGCTTGCTGACGTATTATTGTTAATTTCAGCCGTATGCAAATTTTTCCGTGAATGTTTTGTTGTATCGGGTGGCTTGGAAGATGTATTATCTGTATCACGTATGCGTATTGAATTAGAATAGGTGGGGTTTTCTGTTTCTGCTAGAATGCTATGATTTAAAAGCTTCGAATTACCTTTTGCAGGTTGCACAATTGGAAGCCATGCTTCAGAAGCTGATTCTTTCGTCGAATTGCGTTTGAATTTGTTTGTAGCATTGGAACCAGCATTGTTACTCCCGTTTATATCAACTAAGTAATTTGTATCTGATGCTTCGTGTGTGTTTCCGAAAGATGTCAATATTGAATATCGCTTTGTTCCTGCAAGATTTTTGGAAGAATTATTCTTAATATTTGAAGAGTCGTCCAGAGATTCGTTTTTTGATTTCGCACTTGACGTTAGCACGATTGGAGACCAAAACTGTTCATCATTGGTGGTTAACGAACTGTTGTCTTTCCTTGTATTTGTTACGGTAGAATTATCAGACAAATTAGCAACGATCGTCTTATTTTTAAATCTATTACGTAATATTTTATGTAGTTGTGACGAAACATTCTTAGCATTTTTTGTCATAGATGAAAATAAACCTAGAGGCACGAAGCGTATAAGCTTAGGCCTGTTGTTAATTTTCTCATTTGGAGTAGCGCTGCTACTAACATTACTTCTGCTACCATTAAAGGCACCTAAAATTCTTGAAAGAACCATCCTAGTTGTTGCTGGGAGTTCTAACCTTTGCTTCCAATTAATATTATTAGATTCATTGCGCTTTAAAGATAACGAATTACTCTTACCATCAACACTGGGCCTATTCTCCGGTCTGAAATAAGCCCCATTTCGGTTGTCATTTCTCGGGATGGAGAAATTATTAAGAACTGTCTGCCCAGTAATTAAATTTGAGACTATATCATTATGTGTGCTGTTTAATGGCGGGTAATCTATTGTAGAATTACTGAGGCTTCGTCGTGGGGCTGCTGCCCTAGGGCCTCGAAAGCTATTATTATACCTGCTCCGATCTTGGTCAATGTGGATCTGATGTCCGATTGTAGACGATCCCTCCGATGCTACAGGTCGCCAGCCCCCAGGAGCGAAGAACTTATCTTCATTCGTCGACTGTTTCCCATCTGGGGTGATTGGAAACCGACTTATGTCGGAATTAGTATCTGCTGCAATATAAAAGATAGGGCTTATTGCACTCGTATAAAAAAAAAATTCTGCTGTCATGCAGTTAGATACTTTGTTAAACAGTTACCTAGCTTCGTGATCGAAATGTGACTTAAAATAAATGAACAAAGAAGCAAATAAATAAATATATATATATATAGGCGATATAATTAATTGTTATATTCCCGTTAGAAGTCTGATTCTTCGGATATACTCATCTTTATTTGTTATTCAAAGTAACATTAGAAAAATTAACCCCAAACCGCCCTTACGTTGCAACCACCATGAATTAAAACAATTTATATGATGAACTGTAGGCTTAGTTATTCTAAAGGTTCTTACCTTATGTATTACTAACAAGCAAAATGTTAAAAATAAGATCAGTAACTGACCTTTCTGAAATATGAAGTAAATTAATACAATAACAATCTACGTAAAATGTACAGTAAAACATTTTTTCATATAATCGTGGGATCTCGATATGTTGAAACATAATTATAAACTACGCAGATAATTGAAAAAATGTGGCAGATTATATCAAAATATCAGATTAAGAAGATTATTTGATATAATTTGTAAATATCATTATCTTGTAGATTGTACAGACAATAATGGCTGTAAATTATTTATACAGTGTAGATATTTAATAGCTTATAGGTTCTTACAAGTGTGAAAATATACATGTAGCCTTCTGGGCTGTGAACGCGAGTCATAAGTTTCGCAGAAAAGTTGGTATCCACGTGAAGGATTAAACCACGTCGCAGCTGACCACAATCGACATAACAACATTTTTCCTGATTCTAAAAACAATAAATCCCTTAGACCAGTAACTGTCGCCTTTTAATGTTTCTTACAACAACACATTTTCAGACTCTGTCTAATTGCTTAAATCGAAAGCGAACTTCCAGAGAATCGTTATTTTACAATAGAGGCAGTAATTATTATTCACAGCATACTGACTCTCCATTGCTAACAAAGGTTGGACTCATATGTTGTAAATATAATGTTTGGAACCAGATTTTACCTGATATGGATTGTTGTTGGGGCCTCGCATGGCAGATGTTGGTTGCCGTTAGGCACAAAAGTAGCAACAGCACCAACTGAAGAACTCGGCAAGGCCGTGGCAGTCTCATTGTTGTTCTCCTCACCTGGCAACAGTTACAGACGATAGTAACTGGACAAGGGTCAGACGTACAATGCAACAAGTATTACTGTTAAGACAACTGCACCAATAACTCTTGAAAGTGATGATACAATATTAGAAAGTGAAACGCCAATTGTAGGAAGCGACGTGTATAAAATAATTGTTTTTAGTTGATTTATCAGCCCATGACTACAGTAAAAGTCTTCCGTCTGTATGAATATAGTATCTATAATTTTGAATACGTAATTAAAACTCTCTTAGTTTTCATTCAAACACGAAAATGTGGCCTATAACATCTGTTCCGGCTTCTACCTCTGTGCGTCTCCATGCATATTCTTAATGCCCAAATATAAAGTGATAATCGAAAAAGAAAAGTCAAACACAGTATGTATGCTATGACTTAAACATTTTATGGTTTTCTGTCTGATCCTGAAAATAAGGTAGATACCGAAATATTTTTAAAGATTTTCTTGGAAATTACAGGATACGAAGCTGTACGGCAGGGTAAAACATTTTGTTAAATACAGGTTATGTTACAGCAACGGTAGGTTTACATCTGGATACATGTATCAGAATATAAATGAGATATATTTCTATTGACAAATCGTGAGACTACAGCCCTTACAGAAGCTCATACATCTTGTGTGAGATCAATCTCGCGTTGATGTATATTGCAATGTAGTTGTAGAGAGACGTAGCTGACTCGTGAGTAGTCTGTGCATTTAATCATTTTCCCAAAACAGAACAACTTAATCGGTTTATATCTTAATTATTGTATCAACTTAATCGGTGTTAATGTCAGTTACACTTTTAATCGACTGTCAGTTTAATAGTCATTACGGAACAAAAATACGGTCGGTGGAGAATTTCAAATGGCGTCCTTTTAACTTATGGTGTGTACATAAAGATGGCGTAATATTCCGGCTTCTTGTATATTCATGATATGCATACTCTCTACGCTGGTACTTCCTGTCTGGATTCTCAGTGTGGTTACTCTGTTACGACTCATCTTTGCCTTATTCTACTTGAATACTATTGCACAGGTGGTGAATTATGCCTTGTTTTCTTCGTGGCGTGAATGAATGTCGTTTCCTTCCATGTACTCGACGGCCAGTATTTATTTGTGCCGGGTGGCACGTTTTTCCTTTCGTGACCACGCTTTTTTTGCAAATGTACCCAATTAGTTAGAATTATAAATATTTAATTATTATAGCGAACAAAGACGCTCAGCAACGGCATAAGTCTATGTTACGTGCGCAGAAACTTTGTGTTTTTAAACAGTGTGGTTGACGAATGTCTGTGTTTAAGTTGTCTTGAATCATATGGCGACGTCTGAAATTATTTACTCCTAATTCGTGATCTCCACATTCATGTTCCCTGAATTAGTTCAGTTATTTCTGCTCCAGTACAGTGTATTTCGTGTAGTTAAAAGTTGTGCTCAGGTTGTACGTAATGATTTCTACAGACGTAACTGATATTCACTGCTACATGCGAAGATGTGTATCGTCAAGGTTCTGTCATATAAGGCCACACACTAACATTCTTGTCAGACGAGTACAAATCGTCGAACTCAATGTTCGTGGCTTACTTTCCGTGTTTTATAAGGAAAACTGGTTTTTAATATGGCGGTGTCTGTGTGTTTAAGTGCGGTCAGCACGAAGGAACTAAAGAAGAACAGATTTTTATAAATGTTTATGTCAATGTTGGACATAATTGCTCATCCTTCCTGTTTAATCCCTATCACCAACACGTGAGCACAGCAGCTATTCTAGTTTCTGTGGTCTAAACTGAATTGTCACCAGTTAATTGATGATCCGCAAATGGACAGTGATACATCTTTGAAAAATATGTTACTTTAGTTAAGGTTATTCTTTTGTAGAATCTACATTAATATAATATGGTAGCCACAAGAATTTTGTATTCTTGCTTTTAGGAGATGTTATGTATTAAATTGTTTATAAAACTTCAAGTACAGCTGTCACGCTACATGCCTATGTGTCGCGGGGATAGGGAACTTATATCTCCTATTCGATTTGGACCTCCGCGATGTTTGGAGGAGGGGAGTTGAGTGGTCAGCCCCAGCCGTGCTTTGTCCACGATACAAATGTTATTTAAGATGATACTTTATATAATAAAAACAGCCATGTGTTGGCGGCTTTTTTTTAAAGAATCATAACCTAGGTACCAGCTTGGGAGAAATTCCCTTGTAAATGGCGTGACAATATTATGCTTGGAATAGAACTGTTAATATGACCTCCTGCAAAATATCAGAGAACTGCTGCTTCGGTCGAACGATAATTATGCTTTGACGCCAATGATGTAACTGTCTTCACAATCAGTGCGAACTGCCTCCTCCAGCTGGCCCTGTGACCATGATCAGGAGGTGAACAACCGGCATCCCATCGTGGCAGAAACGATGCTTATGCTGACGTCATTTGCCTTTGCCTGACCTACTGAAGGAAGTACTGCTCGTTGTTATTTGTAAGTCATGGCCTCCAGCATGGCATTATATCTTATACCAATTGAGAGCAGTTGTCTTCCTAAACTACATTTACAGCGTGTATACGCTGATTGCTGCAGAATGCAGTTGGTTCTGTGACTCGTAGCTATTGTTCTTCGTTTCCATGCCTTATCAGTAGCTTACGGAGTGCATAAAATGGACATATAAAGTCCGCATGTTCCGAGAGTCCCGTAGAATTTGATGGGGGGTTGGGGGATACCTTCTCTCCTTTATTTCTTTCCTTTCCCCTTTTCGCACTTTCATCTCGTTCCCTCGTTTCTCCAATCGTCCTTTCCCATCCCTTTCAACAGCAATGGAAAATATCAGCCATGTTTTCGGCGACCATACTTCAGAGATATGTTTAAAAACTGCCCAATCGTAGCAGAACTTGTAAGATAAAACAATCTGCCATCTAGCATCACTACTTACGCATTTTATGCCCACAAGAGCAGAACTATACATGCATCAAAGCAAACAAACAAACTGGGTTTCCGCAAAAATTAAATAAAAAGTATTATTTGACATGCGTGTGCTTTACACACTCTGTTGCCATTTCAGACGTAAAATCTGGTTTTCGAGTATGAAGAATGAATCCATAATAATTACCTTCCTTGCCGCGTATCCTAATTCTTTTAAGAAACATGCACTGACAGAAGATTTCTGTCTTCTGGTACACAGCGTAACAACCCAGAAGACAGAAATCTTCATACTCATCGCCCTGATGACGGAGGCAGTATGACCTCTGAAATGTTGGTTAACATCGACCAGACTACACAGCGCAACAACCCAGAAGACAGAAATCTTCGTACTCACCGCTGTGAAAACCTCGAATCTTACATGCACTGACCTTTGCGCAGCGACGTAATCCATGAAAGCAAAATAGGCGATTAAAAATGTCCGGTGGCAGTACATTAACTTCTGCGACATAAATGTAATACTTACTACAAGAATCGTTTCTACGAAATCCTATTAATAAAAAAAACGTGTTTTCTGCTAGCAGAAGTGGGGAAGGAAATACGGGTCAAATGCATCTACCAGCATTCCGTTAAAATGAGAACTGTAACTGAATTAGTAGGAATGACAATGGCGCATATCACAAAAGAAAACTTTTGTAAAAGAGGGGATGAAAAAGTTATAATGTCTCGCAGAGGTTAAGTTCCTCAGCGAGGATAGTCGATCACCGTGGGGAGATTTGAACCCGGGACCTTTCGAATACGGAGAAGTTTCCTATACTGCAAAGTCATATCGAAACAATTTTTTTACCACAAAACTGTAGGCTAATTTCATGACATGAGCAGATTTTTAGGTTACAGTACAGTTTTAGGCTCTACCCACTATACGCGTATGCATTTCGGTACATTTCCTTCTAGGTAAGTGTGATAGTTTTCTTTCTGTTGTTTACATTACGTCACAGACTGTGCGGGTCAACGGCCTAGAGGACTAGAGGATGTGATGTAGATTTGGATTCTTGTCAAGGATGATAGGAAACTGCATTCCGATCACGAAGCAGTGACCTTAACCCTCCAGACGGGTCGTGGTGTTAGTATGGCCGCTTGCTGCTGATCAAGCATCGCGGTATAACGGACTGCTGGAATTTCCTCAGCCTTCAAACGGAAACATGTTAACTTGTTACTTAAACTGCGTTTTATTCAGATTTATTAAACATTTGTTTATTTCTGTGGCAGGGCACTACACCGTAGTAACACAAAACAAGAGAGTTGTGTAGAATAGAGTGAGAATGTGTATTATTTTGCTCACATTTCATCAGTTAGAAACCATACTTAAAAGTACTTTAAACATAAAATGCCCAACATATAGGGTTCTGTCCTTTTTTACCTGAAGATGGAAGGAGAATCCAATTTCCGATTAATCCGGCAAGTGGCTGCTTTTGTTAACACGTTTATCAACGTTGTAGTTCCATAAAAGGCGGGGAATTTCTTGAGCAGCTGAGCAACCATTGCCTTTTCGAGAAAGGCTCTTTTCCGTGTCTTCCTGTTTTGGTTGCGTCACTTATTTTATTACTAAATGTGGTCTAGTAGTGGCGGCCACCTGTGCTATTGAAGGAATACCGTTACTATGAAGCACCACTTTCACCCTGTTGCCTCTGAAGGGCTTCGCCACCTAACGGGACACAACCAACCGTTCCATGCATTCCTTTCTGCTGCAGTTCGACTGCCTACCTGCCTGTCTTATCCCTTGCTACCGACATATTCAGAACACTCGTGTATCAATTTTTAGTTTCTGAAATTCTTGTTCGTGGAAGCACCAAGCTGTGAAGACATACGGCGATTGGAAGCAAAGCTCCCATGAGGTCTTGTTATTAGATGGAAACGAGAAATTTCACACTAGTTCTCAGCGTCGGAAACCTAAAGAAACTACAGCATGGGACCTCCTGTTATTACGAGCCCCAGACAAAGAAATAAGTTTTTATTTTAATTGTATTGTTTTAAAAGCCTTAATTGCTGTTGAAATTTTACGTTATTGCTAGTTTAGTTACCTGCATTTTCGTTAGAGATCACACCAAATCTTAAAGATAAAAATATTCCATATTGTCCTTAGTATTAAATGTTCTAATGTTATGGGGCCTCCGAAGCTAAACATTGCTAAAGGCCACGTTGCATCATGTCAAAGTCTGGGCCTGTTCAGGACGCGTTGCCCTCAACACCCTTTTGGGTAGTGAAGCATTAGATGGGCTCCAGAGTCGATCATGTTTGGAAGAGGACAGAAAAACTGTGCTTCATTTATTTGAATTAATGTTCCCTCGTTGTGTGATTCAAATCACTTCAGCCAGTCCAAGTGACTAGTTACGATTTGGACGATTTTATTCAATCCCCTGCTTAGAAAAGAAAGGTTTCCTCTGCCACCGCATCCAGACTCTGGTACCCACACAGTCTCCTATTGAACAGGTAAGAGGATATGTTCCCACGGTTGAATGGCGACCTACGTTTGAACTTGCCCACTCACTTGCCCCTCGATCTGAAATTCAAAGGACCGCCTTCACCCTGTCTTGCTTCTTCATGACGCGTTAAAACACATTTTAACCTTTAATTTCCCCGCCTTACCAACAGCCACAATTGACGATTACTTCCTCGTTTTAAGGCAACCACATAACAAAGAATTGCTGTTCATTTATGCACTCATTTTGCAAGGGTTTATTCCCCCTCTCCCTTGATTTAAAGTGTCTTGGAATTCTGAGATGTCACTACTCATTTAAGTACTTGGGCAAACAAACACGGAACAAAATAAACACATCTGTTCACAAACAAAACAGACGCCAGGGTTGCGAGTTGGCCACACCTCTGTGTTTGTGAGTAGACATGGCCATGTTCCAGGCTGCAGTTCAAGTCGGAACGAAACTTTTAGTTTTATCGCAATTAAAATGGATTTAGTAATATTTTTATAAGTATCTGTAGCGATGTCATGTAAATGAAATAAAAAATTCGCTTTCAATGGAGATTTTAACTAGGAGTACAGACCAAAAAGTGTTACCTGCAGTAGTAACATTCATCGTGGCATTTGTAACGCTGACATTTTTAAGTATAAATATGGCATCCAATACGTACGATTTGAGATTCTTTCGGCGGCGAGTTTGAAGACATTCTTTCCTGCTTTTTACTATGGGTGAAATGAGCTTGGAATATAGAACGAAATTGAGCAATAAACATAATCGACTCTTACGAAAATTGAAATTACGCTTTTTCATTTTCTTATGTAATTCAGTTTCTTCCGCTGTTACATCTTTCTACAATACGTATAATATGAATTACAGTACCCAGTTATTGTATATGAAATATTCTGTAGGCGTACTTATACTTTGTGAATTACTTTAGTTTAAATTAAATTACATAAAACGTATAAGTGGAAAGTGTGGCTGTCATCTTACGTAAGAGGAGACGTTTCCTATGCCCTGTGACTCTCTGCTCTCATTTGTAACCTTGGCAGCGAACTCTAATTGCAGTTATGGCAAAGAGTATAGACATGCTTTCTCTTTTTCAGGGTTAATGTCTTATGTAATACAATGATGAGTAATTTGCAGACAGATACTTAACACTCTGCTGCAAAACCTATTAATTGCGCACCCACATTCCAAGGTGTTTCATTAACAATTTTTTCACCTAATTACAGACTAGGAATTAGAATAGAAATGGTCGTAATCTGCCTGAGGGATTTAATTTTTTTAAAATACTGAGAATAAACAACATCGTAACAATTAGAAGCTGATATAAATACCACTCATAAAATTCAGACATTGCAAATAATAATCTTAAAAGATCGATGGAACAACGCAGATAAATAAAAAAAATTATGTATAAACTTAAGGAAGCCGTAAGTCTGCTGTAGTTTTGATAATATTCTGATAAGCCCCATGGCACAGAGTACTTGAGAAGCTGGTAGTCACTTAGCCGGTCTAAAAATTTCGTATTTTCTCGCAGCCCAAAATTTTATTAACGTGTTCGCAGACTAAACATGTTCACGCCCACACACCCTATTTTTAAGATCTATTTTAATATTACCCTCGCATAAACGCCTAGGTCTCCCAAGTGTTCTCTTTCCTCCATTTTTTCCAACTAAAATATTTACCCTCAATTAATGGACATAAAAATAAATTTAAAATAAGATATTTCGCTCACATATATTTTCATAAATATGGTAGGTCTTCTAACCCACGCCTACAGCGTCGCAAAGAATGAGATTACGTAATTAACAGAAAATAAATAAGAAAAAATATTACCCCCAGTAATGATGCACTTTCGAATGTGACTTCCTAGTGTTTCCGGTGCCTCATCAAAGAGCAAGTTAGAAGAATTAATTGCATCTGAGCAATTATCTATAAATATTTGTGTTAGTGGTCGTACCTGAGAAGAATCCTTGTTCGTCTATCGCGAGATGTCAGTGAGTTACACCTGTAGTAAAGAACTGAAGATCACTGTATGAAAACAACTTGCGCGTCACTGCCCCTCGTGGTTCGACTGACCGTCCGCCCTCTGGAAATTCTTTCTTCTGTCACTCTTCACTGAGCACGAACGGTGAAGTGAACTCCTGGAGGGAGGAGAGATGAGGATAGATGGTGGGAGAACTCCTCAAATATGTGGGCTAAATCCTTCTCCATTGAAATCTTTATAGCACGGGCAGATTTCAGAAACAAGGGACACAAAATACGTGTTTCACCAGAATAAATTCCTCATCCTTACTGAAAAAGCGTCCACTCACTCTGTGTTGGTTACGCCATTTGGTGTCGCCAGTGTTACAAAAGATACTATATGTCAGATTATCTCTGCCGTTTCAAGTTATGTGGCCTGTAATTGTTGAGTTGATATTGCATTTAATTTGTTCATTTGCCTTAATGTAGCCCATTTAAATCACCTTCTGATCTACTTCTGTTAATGTAATAGCTAGTTTAAACTTTCCAGACAGTGTCAAAGTTCACTTTTACACAAGTATTTATTTTATTTGTGTATTACAAATCGAGACACTTCTGATTTAGTTGTTCCTCTGGGTTTCGGCACCGTGTTCGTACGTCGGTAGATGCACTGATTACTATCTTCATCCTAACCCCAGATCTCATTACTATGTTCACAAGGATCGCCACTGAACTCTATCCTGAGACAGACAAATCCAGTCCACAAACGCATATTCATTTAAGATTATTTTAATATTATCCTCCTACCAATGCCTGGGTCTACCTCGCGGTCTCTTCCTTTCGGATTTTTCAATCAGTCTTGTACGAATTTCTCACCTCTCCAACTTATGCTTATGCTTATATGGTAATGAGTAAAATTTATAAAATTCCTTAATAAGCAATTTTCTTCAGTCTATTATTTTCCTCTCTACGTTTAGGGTTCTCAATTGGTCTTTTCTCTTCAGTTTTCCGTCTGAAATCTGCACATATTTATCTCTTCCATGCTTGCTTTATGACCTGTTCTTCTCAGCCTCCTAGGTTCTATCACCTCAATAACATTTGGCAAAGAGTGTTGTACAAATTAAGAAACTTATTACTTTTATTTCCCCAGTCTCCCGTTCCTTGTGTATTTCTGTGATACATTGGCGTCTTGTATCTCGTTTCAGTGTGACGGGAGACTTGAGTTACATGATGAAGCAGCAGAAGATATTATATATCTGATTAATTCCGTTGTCACGCGGCGCTGAGCGAATACACTTCTAGAATTCCTCAGTTGTGACTCGTAGGTTCTCTTTTACCTCTATGGGGGTAGATCTACTTAGTGGCATAAGGAAGACAGATGTAAAACCTGGACGTATTTAAACGTCTGCTAAAGGCAGAAAATCATCAAATAAAGAAAGATATTATACCTTTATTAAAGGTGTTATATCCGTTTGGTGGAAAATGTAAATAGCTGATAAATACAGAGACGAAGACAAATATTAAGGAAGGGAGGAAAAAGGAACTAAGTAGAACTTCGTGTGAAGAAATCTTGGGCCGATGCGAACCAAAATTAAGTTCCCTCATCTATTTTAATGTAAACCCCACAATACCATTTTTAATCAGTATCCGTTAAGTAGTCTCAGCGACAGCATATGTACATGGATGGACAACGGACACGGTGTTTTTTGTTGTTGTATTTATTAACTTACAGTGAACGCATGCAAGTTTACTTTAATAAAAAGGAGGAATATTTAACCAAAATAACACTAGAACTTCAGAAGGCAGGAATATGGTCACCAGATTTCTTGCGGTAATTCCACAAGCATAAGGAACGTAACATAGACATTTAGACCTTCACCCTCACCTAGGGACCACATACACTCCGGCCTAAACGTTGAACTCCGAATAAGATCACGCAGAAGCCACAAGAAGGTCACGCTGCCCGATGAATGTCTTGCGGAGAATGTCACGGGCTACCTGTACCTGCCTTATTAAGCCGGCGGGAGGAGATGTGACCACCTCCTGAAGCGATTTCATTATCTCAGGCACGGTGAACCGCGCGGCGTATCCGGGTAACGGAGTTACGACCGGCGTACAAAAATTTACTTTCGGGGCCTTGAGTCTTTCACATAAACAGATGGAAGATAATATTAAAACGAGTTTTAAACAGAGTAGAAAAGCTGTATACTGGAGTCATTTGGCAAGTGTGAACACTGTAATAAAGCTTTGGGCTCCATAAAAGTCGGGAATTGCATAGACCAACCGAACGACTGTCAGCCTCTCAAGAAGGACTCAATTTCAGGAATGTTACAGGCTAATATGTTACGACTTTTTCAAAGTACCGATGTCGTTCGTCCTTACGAGGCGAGTCCATGAGGCAAGTATACCACTTGGCTTGCTTTTTCAGTCTTCCTCTGCATGCCTCCACGACGTAGTGCTTACGAGCTCTGGTAGAACTCTTAGTAAAGGTGGAAATAATATTCCATACGAGTTATCACAATTTCAGCAATATAAGGACTACCACATAACCTTCCAGGACGTCTCCAGCACTTCTCCATGACCAATGAAATTTTGCATAAACTATCCAGCACTTGTCCCACACCACTCTAGGACTTATCCAGAATTTCTCCAGGACTTCTCTAGCACTTCTCCAGAATTTCTCCAGAAATTATGACCAGCACTTCTCCATGACCAATGATCCAGGACTAGTCCTACACCTCACTACGACTTATCCAGAATTTCTCCAGGACTTCTCCAGCACCTCCAGAATTTCTCCCGCAATACTCCATGACAAACTCAGCATAAACTATCCTTGACTTATCCTACATCACTCTACGACTTATCCAGAATTTCTTTAACACATTTCCATGAATTCTCCAGCACTTCACCAGGACATCACGACCACCCAATTAACACGCTAGAAATTCTCCAGGTCATTCTAACTCATCGCAAGTCAAAACAAACTTATCTAACCTAACCTAAACAACCTAACATTATCTTAGCAAACCTAGTTAAACCTAACCTAACCTAACCTAACCAAACGTAATCCAATACAACGTAACATAATCAAATGCAACTTATTCCAATCAAACATAAACCAATCCAAAATAACCGACCCACATATGATGACATCCATCGCCGCTTAAGGACTTCCACATAACCTTCCAGGACTTCCCCAGCACTTCTCCATAAGTAATTACATACCGCATAAACTATCCAGGGCTTGTCTTACACCACTCTAAGATTTATTCAGAAATTCTCCATGACTTTTCCAGCACTTCTCCAGGACATCCCCACGACCACCCGATGAACATGCTAGAAATTCCTCACGACAATGTAACCCGTCTCAAAACAAAACAACCTTATCTAACCTAACCTTGCCTTGGCTAACCTAGCTAAACCTAACCTAACGTAACCTAACCCAACCTAAGCCACTACAATGCAACCTAATCCAATGTAACTTATTCCAATCAAGCATAGGTTAATCCAAAATAACCCGCCTTGGTCCTCAGGCATAGTGGCGGTGCAAATATAAAAAATCCCTGCTGTGAATCGAACACTAGCCTTTGTCAGTTTGTTTACTGTCTAGACTCTCCTGGCTCAATTCCAATACCCACCACCCAATCCAAGTACTACGACCAAACCTTTGGTTTTTAAAGTGAAATTAAAATTAAATTTTACAACTGAAGTTAACAATAAAGCAATAGAGCAGTGACTGCCTATAGTAAACATATGCATAAAAGGGCGACGGGAATACAGTATTTTTCCTCCATCCACTGCGTCCAGACTGTGGGGTCTACCCAGCCTCTTATCGAATGGGAAAGTTAAATTCCTTTCTTTTTATAAACAATTTATCAAAGAAATATGACAAAAAGGATTTGCAAATAGCCTGCTGGAGAAAATTAAAACATGTTGGGAGATCGGTCATTGATGAGTTCAGAACTCGTTCTGATGTCTAAGTTGTTTTAAGACAGAAAATAACAACACAAGCACCGTACGAATGGATTTGAACTTTTCGTGTTAAGATGGCTCGGTTGTTTCTAACTATTTCGGGAATCGATTCACAATCATCCAGCCTGCATGCGTATCAATGCAGATCCAGTTGTTGTCTTACATAGTCTGCAACAAATTGTTCGTGTTGCTTTCTTATGCAAAATCTGGGTAGCGCCGTCACGGTCCACGTGTGAACCCGCCCCAGATTCAATGTTCGCTGCATCTTCAAATTGCAGGGTAACATCGGTTGCATGTGGAGGAAGGATGCTGCACGGTATGAGGTTTTTGACCGTGTAACACAATCCAAATTGACCGTGGGACTCTTTTGTTTGAATGTTTAACATTTATAGGGCTACAGTGTAGTCGTCCCAGTTCTTATTTCGATGGTGCTGATATCAACCATCTCGATTTAGGATTAGAATAAATTATGAAGCTAGCTGTTGCTAAATGAGAGAAAACACAAGGAACTGGGTCTGATACAAACAGTAGCAAACCTGTGTTTATCTTTCTGGGAAACAACTTCGAGAGAAACTATGTTCGAAAGTTCCATATAGCAAATTCTGTGTATTTCAGTGCATAATTAAGCTGTCTTCCTTTTTTGTTCCCAAGTCTAAGCTTCAACATTCGGAACATACACAAAGGGATCTATTACTCATCTTTGAATAACGTTTGTTAAGACGTCCGTTTATGTAATTATTCTTTAGCAAAATTCCAGCAAGCCTTACATATTTTTCCGTAGAATGTGAAACAAGGACCCTTGCAATTTGGAGTAGCCTAAGTCAGATACAATTTATATAAAATACGTTTTGATAAGAGTACAGGATGAGTGTTCTTACTCTGTAAATACCAGTATCATAAGATGCGACGTATTGTGTAGCTCCCTGAACTTTTTCTTACTGTTAGCTGAAGGCGGAGCGGGGCGAGCGACACACGAAAAACGTCTCCAGGTCTGCCTTATCGCCCCGTTTCTTGCGGGAAATTCCCGTTACTCCGGCAACGCGACTGGTGCAGGATTGGAACTGGATTCCTTTTAGAATGATCAACTACTTTCTACTGAGGACTGCAGTCTTCTTGATCATGACACCGACACCAGCATTTCAGCAGAACATATCGCCTCTATCTTGAGGGTATAAGACTATTAGAAAACCTACAAGATTAAACAGATTCCATCGCAAACCAACAGGAGCCCAGTGGCAACTACGCAATCAGTAAATCTGCGTTTTGTATTTATGGGGTTCGTATGGTTTTCAGTGCAAATCAGGCAGTCCTAAAATTAGAGCACAGTAAATTACCACAGATAAAATTTAAAATTTATGCAGTATTTTTATAACGTTGCCATTCCCAATTGGATCGAAACAGAAGCAAGAAGCAGCCTCGTATATGCAAGAGCATTGGGAAGACTTTGCTGAATGTCATGGGAATGGTAGAAGCATGTGGTAAGGAGGGCATTTGCTGGAGTGTCCATACTAAGGACACTTTTCGAATATTTCCAGTCCTTTGATGGGAAATTTGTCATATGTCTGAGTGACCGAACGAGATTGAGAAGGGTTGGTGTTCTACACAAAATTTGTACAATATTTCGTGTTGAAATTCTTTGACATTTGCCGGACTGAATACTAACAACAGAACTGCTGAATGTAATATATCCACTACATTAAATTACTGTGCGGTTTATGGCAGGGTACAGTTCATGAATTTTTGTGTTCCTGTTGTATGCCGAAAGTTTAGTTGAAATAATTAACAAACAGTTGAAAACGGAACGCTGCGACTACTACAGGCAACACAAGTAACCAGAATAATTTAGATTTCAGGTTCTCACGGCGAAGAATATGAAGATCGTTGTCTTCTGGGATGTTGCGCTGTGTAGTCTGGTAGATACTGATCAACGTTTCAGAGGCGCGCAACTTCCGAGAGATCGCCATCTTCAAGCAGAATAATTGTCTTGCCTCTCTTACTAGCAAGCTTTGAAAATGAAGTCCTATTTATGTGGAAAAAGAGATTTGCTTTAATATTTTTGTTTTTTATAATTTTAGGCTGTGTATCTTCAAGAACAAGGCGGAGTCTTCTTTGTTCTGCCTTGACAGATGAGCATTCATTCTGAAGCAGATTCCGGAACGATAAACATTCACTTCATTTTAAAAGTTCTCGCTGTAGACGCTTCGATGACCTAGCTCAAAATGGCGTGACTACGAAAGATGATGGAATTAATAAGAAACTCTTAAATATATAACGTTTCAAGTTGACAGAATTGTCAGAGTATTTTATTACATGCGGTGGTGTGAGTAAAATGTGTATGCTTTAAACCAGGTGAAGTACGGTCAGCGGTTTGCGGTTCAAACAACAAACCAAGTTTGGGCTGAACTTTTTTGATCTGACTAGTTCACCTTGGATGAAATGTATTAATTTACTGTGATTTTATGGAAAGGATTGTTATATCACGAACAATATTTGTGCAAATGTATTACTGAATATTTTATGAAACCTTCAAACTATGTCCTCTTAACGTTCAAAATAATCAGAAACGTACCCCGAATTTTATTTAGAGGACGTTAAAAAACAAAAGTTTTGGACTCGGAATTCCCGAACTATTGTTTTCTAACTGCTGAGAGATGACAGGAAAAGTTTTTTCACTGATATTTTTCAGATATCAATTAAATGCAGACCAGAAAGGCCAGAGCTTTTTCGTAAAATACCTCGTTATAATATGTAAGGGGCTGAATAAATCGTGAAGGCCTACAGATTTCAGCCATATAGATTACGTAAAATGGTCAAGAGTGTATGGAATCTTAAGTACGCCTATTTTGCAATGAGTTATTTGTAACAGATTAGCGTTGCATGCATCTCTGGTAACAACTTCCTTTGCGTGAAAAATTGCTTAAATTATGTCTTCTTTCTAAAATCCTAAATTAGAGTAAGGACAATCATATTACAGTTATGAAGACAGAAGTTACCGTGTTACAACTTCAGAACAAAACGCAGTGACACGAAACGCCACAAACAGCGTCATTTGAAAGTCTGTCCTAGCGAAGTCTTTAATGTATTTTGGAAATAACTGTTAATATAATAACAGCTGCAAGAAAATTCCTACTGTAGATCTTTCTTACGAGACTACTGTACGCTCTAGAGATTTCTGTTCTTGCATCAAGATATATATTCACTGCACCTAGCATCTTTGTTTTAATCTATTCGACTGTTTAAAATATTCATTCCATTTCGATGGCGTCATATTAATATCTGCGTATTTATATACAATAATAGGTCTAATTGTTTGCCTGTTTTTAGTCTGATGTATCAAAAATATTGTTACTAACATAATTGTTCTTATATGTATAGTTTGTAGATTCTTTGTGGGAGAGTTTCATATGACTGTGCATTGAAATATATTTTATAGATGCGTTCGGAATGAAAATGCAACAATTCACTCTTTACTTTGTTATGTCGGCATTAACAACTCGGGAACCGCTGATCGGATTTTCATTATATTTTATACTGGGAAATTGTTATTAAATTGTGCCAGCACATTGCAGTCTTGGTTAAAATCAGACATCAACACCTCACTGTGTACATGTGAGACGTAGGTGCGTTCTGCACGCATCTGGAGCGTGTTTATCGGAGCAAAAACTGTTTCGAACAAACGTTATAGAGAAAAATGAAACATCTATTTAAAGCCCAGAACACTTTTCCTGCAAGTCTGTTTTCGAGATAATTACAGCTAACCAAAGAAATGTTTGTTGTCATCTCATTCATAGGTAAAAATTGGAACAATGTTGATCAAATTTTTTGCTAGAGATCCTTTATTATCCACCTCGTCTCTTTTACACTATTTATAAGATGGGCAGAAAATATAGCATTCATGAATTGAATATTTAAAGGCAATAATAACATCAAAAACGCCAGAATTATTGCTCTACGCGTACATCACTTTACTCGTTTAATAACATGATGCGAAAGTTTGCTTCTATTTTTATAGTATAAACTCTAGGTCTATATTTGTTTCCAGAAAATGTTTTTCTATAAAAGTGGGTTTATGACCAGCTGTTCAGAAATAGTGACACATGTAGATCTGCTTTCAATTCAAACAGTAATGCCACTGTTTGCTTTTAAATAGACGACTAGACACTTGGTGGTTTACGTAAAACTTGCAGATGTTTGGATGCGATAACCAGCTCCATATAACGAGTCCTTTTTGAGAATCTGTAAGTCGCTCATCTAGACAAGAAATTTTTCGCTTTTACGGAACACGAAGGTTCATTACGGTGTTCAGAAGAATCCTTCAAATGTACTAACAGCACAGTAAAACCAAATGCGTTTTTTTTCAGTATGAATATGAACTAAACGTATACAGATGCCAGGCATGAGCTGTAAAGACCTAGACGTAAATGGGAATATAATATTAAAACGGGATTTATTAACTGAATGACAAGTATCTTTAAAAAAAGGACTGCTGCTATATATATAGTGTGTGTGTGTAAGTATAAATACTTTTGTCATACCTCGCCATGCCTGTAGGGGAGAAGCTCCCTGAACCTTCAACGCCGCTTAACCCATAGGATTGGAAGATGAAACAGAATGCATGGCAGCTCCATGAGGACAGTCTCAAGTAAACTTGTAGTCCTATATAATTACTTTCGATCACACACACGTAACCCACTGATAGAGTTTGGAATTTATAACACAGGAAGATAACTGAGCTAATCCTTTCTCATATCTTCATTAGTCTTCCAGTATCACACACACTCGTAGGGCGAACTGTTACGAACAATCTTGTGCGCAAATTTCCTGGTGTCAAGTTTTTTCCATAACCAAAACACAAACTTCATGTAAAATAATATTTTGTGTCTCGAATATTTTATAATTTTAGATGCCATCCAGTCAAGTTTTAAGTTAAAACAAAGGGAATACTAAAAGACATATAGCATATAGCGTATTTTTCATAAGTCATCACTGGTGCAAACCCTCATGTGTACAACTCTGTAACATATTTAGTAAAACTGTTCTCGTCTTCTAACTGCCAGTACACGATAGAGTGATTATTATTCACAGAGTTTATGTCACAGATCACATAATAAATTGTCTTACAATTTCGAATGAACTATCTGTAATATCTTCTAGTACAGCCATTGTCACTCGACAGTATGAAGTTTGTTAAATTGTTGGTTTTAAATCACTCCTTTTGTAATTAACCACGATAAAAGATAAATTTATAATTTTCTTCCCACAGCTCACTGCATCCAAGATTAAATAACTCTTTCGGACGAATTGTTAACACATATAAATATAATTCCGCAATCCAGTCTCCTCATGAACATCTTTCTCAGTTGATCTTAATGTTGTATTTTAGCGCAAAGAACGAAGATTGCGTTTGCTGAGTCATCTCGTGTGACTGTGGTGTGGAAGAATATAAGGCTTTTGCACTGCCGCGGGTTTGATTTCTGAGGCGAGGAAATCAAATAAGACCCTAGATACGCTGTAACAGAACAAGACACGAGCAGTGGTAGTGGGAGAAGGAAGTTCTCTCTCTGCCATTCTCAGTAGAGCACGAAGAAGAAAGGATAGTGTGTTATTGTTACAGTTTCTGCTGTTGAGGTACTTTAAGTTTAATAATCTGAGAATTCGCTTAAAATACAAGAAGGGAAGTGTAATAATCAGCTACACAAAGGGGTGAATGTAACTAATTCAGCACTTTCCTTAATTCACAAATAAGTCTAGTGACAACATTTTTACAAAATTTTAAGCATCAGACGAGAGAGACAAATTATCTTAAATTTATGCAGCAACTTAATGATACCGCAACTCTTGCAGATCATTTACCTTCTGATCGCAAATAGCAAGCTTAGATAAGGCGTCAACATTTAAGACTTCATTGTCAAATACAGTTTAACTATCTGAAACACGAACTAGAAAAATTCTACTCCAATATATTCTTATCATCTCATACGGACCATGCTTTGTTTCAGAGGCTAATATAGCACCTATCATTTAACTTAAAGTTGTCCAGAGATTGCGATTAGCCCTTCTTAAGGACCCAACAGTATAGATTTTTTCACCTGAAGATGGAGGCTTCGTGGTTTCATTGAAATGTGTAGAATAATGGATTTAGTCTATAAGAAAAACAATGTTAATATAACACATGATCGTTAGAACCTTTTAGAGTTACAACCCACAAAAGCTGCTTTGAAAATTAAAGTGCGGCTCGCGTATAATGCAAAATGTCTTAATAAATCCGATGAGAACGCGTGGTATCCGTACTGGTTTTTGTGCGGTCTTTGCATAAATTCAAAGCACGTAATAGTGAGGTCGTGTCATACAGTCTACTCGTGCAAGCCTGGCCTTAGAATATACTTAATGGATGTGGAGTAAATTTGGTATTTCGGATCTGATTGGTCCGCATCAGTTAAGCCGAATAACACAGTCACTGCAGTGACTAGACTACAACCTATAAGACCGGGACTCGACCACAGAGCTATCCAGGCCGGTTGTGTAGTCCACTCAGTGTTAGATTTGTATCTGTAGTAAATGAACATCAAGTCAAACAAAGTGTGTAAGACCACAAAGAACGTGTTTAGAAAATAGACGTTTTTCACTGTCAATTATTATTCATGCTGTTCAGAATTCTTAGTTTTAACAGACGACTAACCACACGTTAGTAAGCCCGTGTTATAAAAACCAGTGTCATGACTTGGTGAGTATGCTGAATATATTGAAGTATGTTTGTCCGATTTTCTCATTTTAATGTCAAATATGTTCGCCACTGGACTCTGTTCTGGCTCAGTTGTTTCTGAAAGATTCATTTTAATATAATGCACCCCAACTCGTCTTCCGTGTCCACATTTTTCCTTTGCTTTTGTCTAAGTTTTTTCCCTTCTGTATTTATTTTTTCTTGTATATTTTAATTATTTCTACCTTCCTTCCCACATTCGGTTATAAAGTTTAATTTTAACAGATAATATCAATTACAAACCATATTATGGGTTTATCAGATACTGCAGAAAAGCTGAATGTAAAGGGACAGTGCGTAATTTATTTGCAGACTTATTTAAAAAAAAGTACATCAATTTAATTTTGAATACTCGTGAAAGTATCAAGGTTAATGCATTTTAATTATAGTCTATTTAACGTGAAGTTCATACATACCAGTCCAAATGAGTAGGTACTGCATTTTTTCCACCAGAGGACAGACGATCCAATTGGGTTCTTCCTTATGTTTTGAAAACTAGACAATACACAATGTCCAGAGTTAAGAGTCATACTAATTAAAATACTATCCAGATTGGTCGAGGGGGAGAGTTCAGACTAAGACAGGTACCCTGGTCCTCCAGGTTGGAGGGTTGGGGGTTGGTCGTAAGGCTAACAACCTTGCACCGTAAAAAGGAAGATGTTTCTAAACCTCAACCTCGGACAGACAGACCTAACAGAAGGACCGAATGGAAGAGGAGAATTGAGGAGGCCATGGACCGAATACGGACTGGAGAGCCATAGAAGAAAGAACTGTTCCTATCATGTATTTGTATAACCAGGATGCAGGATAAGAATAAGGAAATTGATATCAGAATTTCAAGCATCGGCTACAATCATTTATATTTTAGCTTCAGAACAGTGTTAGTTTGCATTTTATAAACTGCTGCCTTTTCTGCATTGGTGACTTTTCTAGTCGAGGTAAATATTCACACGTAATTAATTAGTGCTGTATAAGATAGGGTTCAATAAAATGAGATGACAAAAGCTTAGGATGTAAAACATCCATCTGGAGTAAGGAGTGGTTAGTGGAAATCAAGTAACATGTGATGATGGATAGAAGGGTGTTCATTTTTCTCCATCTTTATTGCAAATTAAATTTAAAACAAGTATAATTTTTACCACAAAATTGGTACAATTTTGATCATTTAAGAAAACTATATATTATTTTCATGTTGTGATTTGCATACCCTTATCAGCTTTTATCACTTTGTAACTGACAGTTAAGTTCAATGTATTGTATTTGTAAGATGATTTGTATAAATTACACGTGTAGCAACATTTGAAATATTTATCGTACAGCAGAATTTAAACAAATTAATCCTGACTTTGAAAACATGTTCACTCCTGCCAACTTGAAATTGGCAACAATACTATGAAAATTACATTCAACCTTTTCTTGGTCAAAGGCACCATGCCATTTGGCCATTCATTATTTATACAAACTAATTATAGTAATTATCTTAAAATTATTTACATCCAAGTTGTTAAGTGTCCTACATATAGCAGCCATTCATGGTTTTGAGAAATGTCAAATTTTGTATAAAACAAATGACTTTGATTATTAATTTGTGCAGAAAGATTTGCACAAATATTTTCAAAATATTAATATATAGTCTACAGTAACATTCATATTCAATACTTATTCTTTTAAAAAATCTGATTACAAGAACTCACTTGAACTACATAACTATTATAAACATTTTATGAAGGGTTATTTTTATTAAATATGTTCAACTCAAATTGTACAGATATAGTTACCCTCACGAAGATATTAAACTTCCATTTTATTCTTCTTCTTCTTCAAAAACTAGTGTCAATGTTGTCTGAATTCTGAGACAAAATAACACAGATTTCATCTCCAAAATTCTTAATTCATCAGTATGATGAATAACAGATTAAAAATTGCCAATGAAATTTTAAAAAAAAATACAAAACAGGAACATGAATTCAAGTTTAACATATGTACTTTGTCTTCCATCACAC